>CM038795.1:244842132-244939917 GCA_021764765.1 Vicia sativa
AATTCAATTCTCAAGTTTACCTTGTCTGGGCGGGTCCTTAAAACCTTATTGAGATGATTGGTCATCTCAAAGAAGCGGTTAGCTTGGGATAACCGTCGTTTTGAGGATTCGATTCGTAAAGGCAGATTGAAGTTTCTCTAGACTCAAATTAGGGCAATTTCGTCAATCCACAAATAATCATCGGATATAATCCCGATAGAGCAATTACTTGAGACATTGACCTTTAAAAAGCTCTCATCCATCAAGTTTGGATTTGCTCACATGTTGTTGATCTAAAGCGATTACTTAAGTAATGATGACTCTCTTAAATTGGAGCAAATGTTTGTTTCAAGAATCAATCAGTCGGAAGCAATTACTTGGACGCTGAGTCTCTCAATGTTCATCACAGGGCATGTCGTCCATTTATGCAAAGTATGCCACTCTAAGTTTGATGAATCTGAGGCATTTTTTTGAGGTGTTGGAAGTATCTCTAAAGCTCATATCGAGGCATTTCATTCTCATATCAGAATATCCAACTACTTTGAAAGCTGATGATCACTAGAGTATTGCAGTGGAATACATGATACATGGGGCACTCTTTTTCAGGAAAGATTTCTAGAAGGTCAAACAGACTGGGGCATGTTGAGATTCTGAAGTCGATATAGCTCTTAAATGCAAAATCTAATGCAGCTGCATTCCCAAACATGGGACACTCCTCTAATCATCTTTATCTGATCAATTCAGAAGTTTTCTATTCTTCCTTCTACAAGAATTAGCATTGCAGCCCTTCCAGCGGCAATTCAGTATTTAGAATTTGGTCAATCATCTTATTGTTCCATTTTCTTCTCTTTTCCAGACCAGTTATGTTGGGAATTCAGTTTGATAGACAATGCATTAACCATGTTATGTACGGTTGAAGCGACTTTTGGAATTTGTTTTGCTTTTGATCAAATGTTGCGGATAGCAAGAGTCGCCACCTTTTTTCTATTATCCAATTAAGGGAAGGTGAAAAGAATAGAAAAAGACCTTCGTTAGATTACGAGTAAGGGAGAAGGTTATGAAAAGGAAGGATTAGCACCCTTTCCATCCGTAGTTATCTGAGGCTCTTAGTTGCTTTAGCTCACTTTAAAATTTGCTTTACGTGTGTGTTTGAAAATGTTTTTAATGATTCACCTTGGAATGTATACAAAGTGTTTGGAAATGTTTCGTTTTGAAAAGTGTTTTGATTTTGTAAAAGTGTGAGGTGTGAAAAGTATTTTGATAGAGCAAGCAACTAAAAGTCTTATTACTCGAGGCAGTCGTTTTCGTGTTATTTCGCTTTCCTTTAGAATAGGGCTATCCATACCAATTAGTTGGTAGGCAACCATTCGTTGAATGTAAAGGAACATTGAAGGGACATCGGATGGTCATAGAAGGCAACCTTAGGAGTATCCTAGCACATTCGAATGGACGATCATCACTTTCGTAGAAACAATCGAGGGGCGAGATCATGTATTCGTAGGCACGCCGAGGGACTATGATCTTTGTATCGGAGGACTATGATGATATGTTTGTAAACAGCGGTGCTAGGATACCTACGTTCGAGGACTTGACCATTTATTAAAGGCAATGAGAGAGAATAGCCTAAGGGGTGCATGTGTGAAGAGTGTGTTAAATTCGGATATGTTATCTTGAAATTAGAAGTGATCTATGTTCATTTTATTTTTCCATGCACGCCTAGTTACTAGCGCTTTATAGGGTGCGGAAAGTAAATTGCGAAAAATAAAGTGCGAGAAAAAATAAATCCTCTTTACATAGCTTTAGGGCTTACATAATATAGGAGTGCGGAAAGTAAATCCTAATTAATAACCCATCCATCCCAAGCGATTACATAATATTGGAAAAAGAATGCAGAAAATAAATCCTAACTATTACAACACAGAAGCGATACATAATAATCGGAAAAACAAATTAAGCATGAGAGAAAATATGTTAGTAGAAAAAGATTTTGAGTTAGGAAAAATTTTTAGGTTAGTAATCTAATTAGATGATAGAACAATTTTTGGGAATTTTACGAGTTGATTTTGTTCTTGAGAAAAACCTTATTAAAGTGATTTTAGGATTTGGAAGCTCAAGTGTTGTAACTCAAGTTCCAAGCTTGTGATTGTCTTGCTTATCCAATGAAACCCTATTTATACCATTCCTTCCTTGAAGCTAAATCTTTCCTTCGTATGACCCTGACCCATTAATCATGGCCTTGAAGGCAAGGAGTTAGTGAATACGACTTGTAATCATTCACTAGTAACGTCTCAAAAGACTCTAGGAACTCTTCATCTTCAAAGCGTCTATTCAATCGTTCATATTGGAGTACCGCCGAGCTACACCTCGGACCTAGGCCGTCCTCGTGTCTTTCCCCGAGATCCAAGTCGGAGATAGATCTCCTCTTTGATGGTCGAGACCTATCTCGGATCCTTCCATCCAGGCATCCATCTCGGCTGAGGATTTTGTGCATGATCAGATTTTAGTGAGGAAAAGTAATTAAAAGTCAATTTTATGGTTAATTAACAATTAATTAAAATATGCATGCAAAAATATTAATTTTTATGCCAAAAATTAAATAAACATTTTTCTGTTCTAAATGAAAAAAGAAATTATGTTTTGGTGATTTTTTTATGTGTTAGAAAATTGTTTGAAAAAAAAAATAAATTAAGCGGAAAATATGAAGAAAAAAAATACGAAAATTGGTTAGTTTTTGCAAAGTGGTAAAAATATTGGACAAAGCCAGGGATCGAACCAAGGACATCCCTCTCACACGTGCACGCCTCCACCACTGGACCAACCTGCACTTTGTGTTAGTAATATGAAATAAAAGCATTATAAGGGAATTAATTTTCTGAAAATCAAAACCGCGCCAAAGCTTCATCGTCTTCCTTGTTTGAATTTTTAAACACAGGCTTTTACCTACGGTTTTTTGTCCGTAGCAACAACCTATAGCGACGGCTTCGTTTGTCAATAAAACCCCTACATATTTCCAAAATCAAATACAAGCAATATAAATTCATGGTGAATACATAGATCGATTGCTTTGTCTCACGAATAGGAATATGCCCCTAGTTTTGGCAATTTTTCCTAAATCGAAGGATCCCAATTTGAAGCTTGGAAAACCTAACCATGGCATATCACGATTCCTGCACTTAAAACTCAATTAAACAACCCAGATAGTTTGCAAATAACATCATGAACATGAATATATAATCAAAATACATTTAAAATGCATGTAACTATGAATTCAATTAAATTTTGAGAAAAAACCGTGATGTG
This sequence comes from Vicia sativa, assembly GCA_021764765.1. Classification (NCBI taxonomy): domain Eukaryota; kingdom Viridiplantae; phylum Streptophyta; class Magnoliopsida; order Fabales; family Fabaceae; genus Vicia; species Vicia sativa. The sequence continues at coordinate 244,845,412 of CM038795.1, forward strand.
CAATTTCGTATTTACGGATGCTTTTGTGATACATGAGCGTGGGGATGACTCTGAAAGAATATCACGGATTTTTTGAAGTTGATTGTAGGGTTCTTGGAGACAAGGATTTCGTCCCTTGCTTGTGGATGCATCATGTATTTATAGTAGAGTGAATTAGGTCAAGAATTGTGAAGAAATTATATATCAATCAATGAGAAAATATTTGATTTGGAATGAAACCAAATATTGCCTTTTTTGATCAAATCTCATTCAATTAATTTTGATTTTCTACCTTTTATTTTAATTAAATTGGCTTTTAAATGATTAAAAATACAAAATAAATAGAAAATAAAAGATAAATTAGTGGCCTTAGGCTTGGAGGTTCTAAATCAGCTAAGGAACATGTTTGAACCAAGAAAAGTTAGGCCCATTTGCAAAAAAAATGGTTTTGTCAAGTATTTCTCTTTGTGCACCTCCTCAAAAATGCTCAACTTGTGCAAGGTGTATCTTGCTTAATTTTTATAATTTTTGGGTGTTCTTGGACTTTTTAGAAACCTCAAGATGTCCTCTAAACCGCCTCTTTGGTTTCATCTCAATTGAAGTTTCCATGCTCATGAACACTTTACAAAAAGTTGACTTTTTGAGGACTTTGAAAAGGACTGTAATGTTTTGATCCATAACTTCGAATGAAGCATTTTACGCCCAAGCTTGTGAGACATGAAGTTGTAGAAATTGAATTCTCTTCAAAATAAGTTGTGGTAGAAAAATTTATGATAAAGTATGTGAAAGTTATGCAGGTCAAAGTTATTTGACTTTTATGCGAGAAAGCCCAATTTAGAAACTTTGACTTTTGATCAATTCTTGACTTTTCTTGATGATCATGATCAACCCTTGATAAAATGATGAATATCACTTCAAAATATTGATGTTGACCAAAAATTATGAAGTTTGGTATGTTGACCACAATTGACTTTTTGTCCAATACAACTAATTTTCAATCATCGAGCAATTATACGAGCAAACTTGACTTGTAAGGCTTGAAACTTGACATGGAGATTATTTAAAGCATATGATGAGGCATGATTACCATTGGATATGTTGGAAACCCACCTTGATTTGAGGATGGCCAAACCCTAGTTTGGGTTGATTATAGGAGAGGCTTGTCTGATCAACCCTTGTGAAATCCTTGGGTATGGATATGTGAAATGTATTGAGAAACAAGAGGGAAAATTTTGGGGTATGACAATTATATTCATGCATTCATTCATTCGTGCATTCATATCATATCCTACATAGCACATTCATTCGTAAACCCCGACCAAGACTTGGGATGTTTCAAGATCGGCTAGTGATTCTTCTCGTGAAATTAGAATTTGAAGACTATTTTGAATGAGATTTAGTTCTTCCGTCCTAAGTTTGAAGGCTTGACCATAATTGGTGTAATCGAACCTCTTCCAAAGTGATTGATCATCCCTAGTGAGCTCTTGTGTCAATAGAATTTTCCACTTGGATTTCCCCAGTGATGTTCCGCACAGAGTTATCTTTAGAAGTTTTCTCCATTGAAGCTTCATCAGCTCCCCAAGTGAGCCTTCCTCAGCAGGGATTACCGTTGCGGTATCCACAGTATTCTTATTCTCAACCAAGATTTGTTCAGAGTCTTGCAGATAACAACTTCCCGAGTAAGTCTTAGTGGCGGCAGTCCATTGTAGATCCGGTTTTCTAAGCTGTTCTCAGTTAATCCTTTGTGAATCTATGGTGTGTTTATTTCACCAGTGCATTCCTCGCTTATTCAACAGAAGTATGCGTCTACCAGGTGAGATGTTTAAAGGATTTTGGAAGATCTTTTGCAACATCAAATTGTTTAAACATGTCAGTACATGTTATTTCTATGCGTTGGAAGATTTATCCACGGTGGAAGTGTTTATCCCTCTTAGATGGTGTTGAACTTGATTCCTATCTCCCCAATGGAGTTATCTCTTGATTATTGCAACACTACTAGCTCAAGCGGCTAGAAAAAATGATGATTTGACAATGTTAAAGCTATCTATATGTCTATTACATTACATCATCAAGATGTCGACTTGTCAACTATTGGAATATTCATGTCGGGCACGCTAAACATAAATTAATTCATCCCATAGAGGTCCACTTTCGACTTGAAGTTACCGACCATGTTCTCTTTGGTCCAACTCATCCAACTTGGGAAATCTATTAATGCATTTCGGAGATTGTTATCCTTCCTTCAAGGACTATCGTGGAGCCTTTCAGTGGTAGATCGACATTGAAGCTGGTGCATTATCTCATGATGCATTTGAATTTTCCTCTTTCAACAAGTATCAAGAAATCATTTTATACTCTTTGCATTAAAACATTAAAAAATCATCATGCATATCATACTCATGCATTAGCTCCGACTAGTTCTTTTCGAGTTTTTCCTGTTGGCGTAAATATCCTCGTGAGGATCAAAATTGAAGGATTGGTTCTCGAACTGACGAAATTATCCTCTTTTCTACAACACAAGTGGTATACTTGTATGGATCTTAATAATTGATGGTTTCTCAATCGAGATTTTTCTTCCCAGTAAAAGTTGTCTTTCAATGAACTCTAATGTCGGAAAATCATCAATAAGGAATCCCAGTGTTGTTTTCCACACGTTTTCTTATGGAGTTTCCCAGTGACTTAATTTACTCCCAGTGAGTCTCCTTGAAAGGATTACTATAAAATTATTCAAGGTATTTTCTAAGCTTCTTTCAAACAAGAATCTTCGCGCAAATTCTAGTGCGTTGACTTACCATTTCGTTTCAAAAAACTACATTGAACTTACGGTGTGTTTATTTCCCGATAAGTCCTCAACTACTCAACGATAAATATCCACCGGTAGGATGTTTATTCAATCTCAAGACATTTCTCCACTCGGAAGTTGATCATATCCGCTACAGCGCATTGTCGGGACAATGCCGATAAATTGAAGCTTATTACCATAGAAGTTTTCGATCGTCTTGAATCTAATTCTTACGCCACCGGTAAAGCTATCTGCATCTGATTGAAGAACTTGTCAACTCGGAAGTTGTTCAACATCTCTTTACATGTTCCTTAAGATCTCTCATTAGCGAAATTTGGAAACAAAGATTTACCGACTTCATAAACATCTATATCACACCGGCGTCTTTGAATATTGATTGTTTATCCCGGAGAAGTGTATTCTCGTGCACTACTAAATTTGTTCTGCTGGTAACTCGGAAGTTACATGGTCAAGACATTTAGAATGCCATGGCTCCTTGCACCTTCGTGCACAACAATTCGATATTGTTCTAGCCATATATCTTCGTTAAGTGCATGGGTATTCCTTAACTCTTGAGTTTTTCGACAAATTCTCGATCATATCTTCGTTAAAAGTCTGCGGGTATTCTTTAACTCTTTGGAATCTTTAGAGAATTTCTCAATTATCTTCTTTGAGATCTTCATACAATTTCTCAATTATCTTCTTTGAGATCTTCAGACAATTTCTCAATTATCTTCTTTGAGATCTTCAGACAATTTCTCAATTATCTTCTTTGAGATCTTTAGACAATTTCTCAATTATCTTCTTTGAGATCTTCAGACAATTTCTCAATTATTTTCTTTGAGATCTTCAGACAATTTCTCAATTATCTTTTTTGGGATCTTCAGACAATTTCTCAATTATCTTCATTAAAGTCTGCAGGTATTCTTTAACTCTTTGAGTTTTCTGACAAATCCCCCATCGTATCGTCGATAAAGTCTTCTGATATTTTTTCTTTTAAGCGAGAAGTTCGGTTTCCTTCTCATAGCATTTTCGTTAAGACATTCGAGATGGCTTAATCTATTGCTTTTATTTTGCTTGAGAAGTTCGGTTTCTTTCTCATAGCATTTTCGTTAAGACATCCTGAGATGGCTTAATCCATTGTTTTTCTTTGTCGCTTGAGAAGTTCAATTTTCTTCTCATAGCATTTTCTTGTTTTTCTTTTCACTTGAGAAGTTCAGTTTTCTTCTCATAGCATTTTCTTGTTTTTTCTTTTCGCTTGAGAAATTCGGTTTTCTTCTTATAGCATTTTCATTAAAGCTGGTTGTTGTGCTCATTTGGTTTTCAGTTATCGATTATGGCTTTGATGGCTCTCATATTCACTCAAGGTTTGGATTCTTGATCACTATGATATTCTCCGGTGTCGGGCTATAAGGTTGTAAGCTCGTTTCATCCTCCTCTGTGTTTTCATCATCACTTCTTAGATGTGAATTACAGTGATTCTTGGATGCATCCTCGTGTGTTTATTTGAATTGGATTAAAGTCTTGAGCAAGATCATCAATTAGTTTATGATTAAAGTTTCTCATATGTGTATATTTCTGTTGATGTCTTGTCTACCAATGGAAGTTTGGTTAGGATGTTCAAGTCAAATATTATTTCCTCAAAGGCATTACTTGACAATATTTGGATTCTTTGATTCATTAAATTGCAAGGATAAAGTGTTGCACGAAGGATGAAATTGCGATTAAAACATCTTTTATTTCCTTCTTTTGTTTGAGTCTTATTGTTCAAATTCAAGCTTTGACTTAAATTTGGATTTATTGGTTGAGTTTCAAAAGTGACTACGGAAGGAAATTGTTTTCTTGTCCTCTTGCTTAGAATGGTTGGCATTTCTAACTTTAGAATGGAAAAGGAAGTTCAAGACTATATTTTTAACTCAAGATTCATCTCATCATTTTCAATTCAGAATGTTAGAACTTTATTTCAACTCCAAAGATTCATGGTTCAACCAAAATTCATGCAAATTTATCTCAACCATTCAACATGGCAAGTTTCATCCAAATATTTCCAAACTCATTACAAATTCATTCAAGAACCAAAATACTTTCTCAACTTACAAGAGACATTCAAGTCTTGAATCTAAGTTAAGTTATATCACCATCTTTTGTGCTACAAGAAAGTTTCAAGTTCTAATACTTAACTTCTAATTGCATTAACATTGGTACATGACACAAATTGAATTTCAAAATATCATTCACTCAAGTTCTATATCATGGGAGTTACAAGTTTGTTACAAGATTGTTTTTAGCTTATAATTTCTACAAAAAGTTCTAAATCCTAAAAAATTAACTTTCATACCATCTTCAAAATCATCACGTTCTTTGTGCCAAACTTCACCATTTGATCTTCAAGCTCATCCACAATCTTTTCTTCTACCTTGCTTTACTTTATTCATCATAAGCCACGATTACTCCTCTTCTTTCTCCATGCCATCCTCCATCATTACATGAAAACAAGAAAGAAGAATTAATTAGCAAGAAACTTGAACATAAATAAGGAAGCATTCAAGGGAATAATTTCAAGCAACTCATCATTAGGGTTCGTGTTTGGAATCAGGTTTAAGGGTTCAGTCATTGTTCAAGCAACATAGAAAGCCTCGTGAAGTCAAATTCAATCATTGGCCAAAGGCTCCTATTGCAAATCACAAAGTAAAAAACTTTAGTTCACAAAAAGGAGGGTGCAGAAATAACTCAGGAAACGACATCATAGTTACAGCTAGCAATATGGCAGAAGAGACAAAAACCAAAGCAAGTTCAACTCAGCAAATAACATCAAGGTTTCAGCCCAGTACAGAGTGACAACGATCCGATGTAACAAGCTCACAAAATCGAGTAACATTTCCATTACCAGTTTTTTCTCAAGCAAGGCAACAAATTTCATTACGAAATTACAAGGCTTGCTAATCATAAACCACAACACAAAGCAAAATCACTAAGTCCAACAATAATAGAAACTCTACTTGACAACAATATATAGGGATTCAATGCACAATTTTGGACCATCAACACTATTCACGCAGCCACAGATGTTCATAGAAACCCTAAACACATTGAAAACGGCAGCAAGATACAAGCAGGAATCTTAACCAGAATCACCATCATCTTTACTTTCAGAACCAAAACAAATCATAAACCCAGAAATAGCCAACAAGCCACAACAAAGCAATTAAAACCCTAAGTATTTCTAACATCATCTTCCTAAGAACACACACCCTTCAGAGAGAGGACAATAAAGAGGAAAGAAGTTCATAAAGAACAATCTCACAAAGCGGTGAAGAGACCGGATCGAAACCCTAGGGTTTCATTCACCCTCTTCAAGATCTGCATCATTCCGGCCAACATCAGCAAAAATTAAACCAAGAATCAAGCATCAGAAGAGAAAAACGAGCCAGACAATGTAAAAATGTAAGATCAAAGCGATTTAGGGCACCGCGGCACATCACCACACCGTGAGGCAATTTCAGCGGCGGAAGCCTCATCTTTTGAAACCCTTCATCGTTTTCCAGAGCGTTCAAGCCACAACCATCCCGACACCATCGTTTCGGTTTCATGCAGCGGATCGTTTACGATGACATGGGATCCAGTTTTACCGCAAAGCGTGAGAACACGAGTTTGAGTTCGCTCGGAGATATAGAGATAAAGTATGGATGGCAAGAGGATAAAGCAGAACATGCAAGAGTTCCGGTGAGCGAGAGGTCACGATGGTGATCGGTGAGAGATTAGAGAGACGAGCGACAAATTAGAGCGAGAATACCACTATGTGGTTTTACTTTCTTTTTTAATAATATAAACTTTGTTTAATTGTTATTTTATTGTTGACTTGTGTCGACATGGAGGTGACACTTGTCACCGTCTGGTTAGTGTGTTTTATTTTTGTGCGGTGGTTCACTCTGACATGGATGTTTTCTTTCATCACCACCATCAAATCTCCACAAATAAAGATCAACGCTCGGGAATGGTGCTCTTAGTTTCTCATCGACCATCGATTTCTATCTGATCGGATCGACGCTCGAACATGTATGTCCATGTTACACCCTTTACGGCCGCGGGGATCATGAAAATCTCTTCCTTTGGATTTGGGCTTTACTTCATCAAGTGGTTTCTTTTCACACCCCAATTGCTCCAAAATCCGGGCCATTTCTAAACCCTACACTCATTTTATTTATTTCTTTTGTGCAAACAAATAATTAGTGCTTGTATAAAATAAATTACTAGTTTCGATAGTTTTTATTTGATAATTTCCAATTAAACTATTAATCGATTTTATCAAATAAAAAGATCTTTTTCTACTAATTATTTAAGATTTGGGAGTTGTATTATTTTTTATTATTCTTATTTTCCGTTCATTTTAATTTCCGTTAAATTATGCAAATGAACTTCGCTTTTGTATTAAATAATTATTAGTATCAAGATATTTTTTATTTGATAATTTCCGATTAAATTATTAGTCGATTTTATCAAATAAAAAAAGATCTATTCTAATAATTATTTAAGATTTCAGCTTGTATTGTGTGTTTATTTATTTTTATTCATATTTTGAATGCTTGCATGAATTATTCACCATTGTACACTTCACACACAATCAATATAAAACAGCTCTGATTTCTTTTGATTGGCTCATAGGCCAATTTCCTAAAGGGTCTCATAGTTGGGGATGGGCATGGTCATCCTCCCTAGGTTAATTAAAGCCCTTGTTGCTTTGGTTAATCATAACCGAATAAATATTGGTCCATATACCATTTTATCCATGCACCAGGGTCTCATAGTTGGGGATAGGAGCACATATCCTCACGAGGTTAATTAAGTCCATATACTTAATTAATCATAACCCGATTCCATGTCTCATTTCCTCACGTATCAAACTTCAAAACGCTTTCATAATTAACTTACAAACCTCGATCCAACGTCGGTGCATTTTCAAAACTCTTTCATAATAAAAACCCAAGTATTTAAATCGTTGGTTGCTAGACCAATTGTTTAAATACTTGTGCAAATGAACTCTAGTCTTTAAATCGTTGGATGCTAGTCCAATTGTTTAAAGGCTCTTAATAACTTGAACTTTGTTTCACTTCCTTTGTTTTTCTTAAGAAAACTTTTGGGATGATAGGCGACTCGTTGAGCATTGAGCTCCCTGGTTTCTAGTATTTGAATCGTAGGATTCTAGTCCTATTATTCGGTACCTTTCACCCACCTAAAATCAATTCAACTCACTCAAAATCCTTTTTCGCTCATATCGATCATCAAACTCTTTTCGACAAAGGGTGTGCAATAGCCATTTCAAACACAAACGAGGACTTAGCTTTTCAAACAAACTAAACAAGTCCAAGTTCAAGCATTTGAAATGTCTAATACGATTTTCTTATAAAATCAACACAACCAACTTAAAACATTTTTGAGAGGAACTACGGAGTTTTGACTTTCCCATTGCGAGGGAATACGTAGGCACAAGGTTACGAAAACCGCGACAAACTCAAAATAATAATAAATAAACCCTGTTTCTTTTATTTCTCGATCATAACTTAGAAATTAGAAATAAACACACACAAACACTTAGAACTAAATGGGTCTCATCGAGTACGATGGATGTAAGGGGTACTAATACCTTCCCTTGCATAACCGACTCCAATTCACATTTACGTCATGTAGACCGCCTTATCCATTCCGTGGGTTTTATCTATATTTTCCCGTTCTTTTTAGAACAAATAAAATTAGGTGGCGACTTCATTGTTTTTAAAACAACCGATGAAAAAAACCAGTCATCACAATAACATTGCATATCATAGCATATCATTTCATGTGGGAACTCTAAAGACCGATTTTCTTATTCTCTCGCTATTTATTTCGAGAAATGGCTCTCGAGCAAACTGTCAAAGATCTCCAGGCTCAGAACGCTCAATTCCAAGAGATGTTCACCAACTTGGACCAAGGACAGAAGGATCTGAAAGAGCTCGTCATCAAGAAGAAAAAGAAGAAGACCATTTGTATTCTCAACATGGGAAAAAGGTATAGAGGTTCGGTCAAGGTAGTTAGATAGCTTGAATTGTCAGACAAGAGTGGCGAAACTGAAGGAAGTGTCAAGGCCTATGAAGGAAGCCATCATGGGTCTCAAGAGGAAGAAGGAGAAGACTATATGAGCGAGCAATATCCTCCTGATGACGAGAAGTACAAGCAACTTGAAGACCGTCTGAATATTATGGAAAATATGACAATGTCAAGATTGAATTTTGATGATTTAAGCCTGGTTCCTTGAGTGGTCATTCCTCGCAAGTTGAAAGTTACTACTTTGATAAATACAGTGGCATTTCTTGTCTGAAGCTTCATTTGAAGTCCTATGTTCATAAAATTCAACCCCACACTACTGACAGGAAATTGTGGATGCATTTCTTTCAAGAGAGTCTGTCTAGAGCATAGTTAGAGGGGTATTACCAGCTAGAGAATATTCACATTTATACCTGGAATGAGTTGGCAGATGCTTTCTACAAATAGTACCATTACAATTCTGAATTGGCACCAACCCACATGCAACTGCAGAATATGTCTATGGGATGTGAGAGAAGTTCAAAGAGTACGCCCAAAAATGGAGAGATCTAGCAGGCACAGTTCAGCCACCCTTGTCTAATAGGAATTTGGTTGACATGTTCATGGGAACAGTGACAGGCCCGTTCTTCAATCATTTGATTGTAAACTCATCAGCCGGATTCACTGAGCTGATATTGACAGGCGAACGTATTGAAGCTGGAATCAAGAGTGGAAAAATTCAAGTTAAACAACTTCAAATGCTGCTAAGAGATATTTTGGTGGAAAGGAAGAAGAAAATGTTGTGTATGGTCAGAAGAACCGTGACAAAGGTGATTGCTATCTATCCGTGGGGGGCAGTTCTGATATCTAGTACCCCACCAGTTCTGTTAGACGGTGTGGCAAGTGATCAAGAGGGGGGTGAATATATCACCTCCTTTTTCTTTACGGATTAAACAATTTTATCAGAGTTTTAATCAAACGCACAGAAACAACAAACGATCCTGAATTGACTTCCGTCTATTACGAAGGCCTTCTGAAGAAAATCGGACATCGATAGATTGTTGGGTTTTAATTGAGATGAGAATGATGAATTAACACAACGTTTAATATGGATAAATGCACTGATCACAAAAACTCTTTCCAATGAAATAAACTTGAGCTAATACTTTTATCAAACAATTGGTAGATGTTAAGTCAATGATCAAAGGCAATGGAGTTTATGCAAAGATTTTCTTCCAGCCTTGTATCAATGCACAGAAAAGTTGCTCACCAATTGAATCACAAACGTATTGTAAAAGTAAGGAGATAGAGATAAAGAATACGATACTCGGAGCGATTTGGTAAGGAAGTTCCCCATGTTCGTCCTCGCGTGTGGGTACGTCTCCCTCTCAATTTCCAAATTGGAATTGAGAACTTCTATATCAATATGTTGAAAAAAAATTTACAAGGTTGCAATACAAAGATAGAAAAACAACTCCTGCAGATCTTCTTTTTCTTGTATCAACCTTCTCTTGATTTGAGCCGATCAAGAACACACCTGCAAAATTCACAGACAATTCACCACTTCCACGACCTGTTTGTGAAATCGCCCCGATCTCCAAACCCTACGCTATGGCTGAATCTGCTCTATGCAATCGTGACTAACAAACCCACAAGACACCTTTGTTCTTCTTTGGACAAACCTTCGATTTTTCCTCGAGACCCCGTTCGAATCTTCAACTCAGCTAGATCATAGATCGTACCACTGAACGTTATCTCTTTGATCTCTTGATACAACGAACAATGATGATTATGTGTCAATGTTCTTGAACCAAGATGATTGAGAAGATGATCAAGATGAAGTCTCTTTCAGATTTCTATGCTCGGAGAATTTGGATGCTCACAAAACTGGATTTTGTAACAACTTATCTTCTCACTATGAAAGCTACCAAACTGACTTATATATGTAAACAGAAAAAGTTAGTTGAAAAACAAACTTATGTGTCGACAAATAAATCGTATGAGTCGATACGAGACGCAAATGAGTCGACCTAAGTGAGTTTGTGTCGATACATATAGTATAAAGCATTGATTCTAGAGAGTAAACATATGTATGAGCCGATGCATAAGTCGTATATGTCGATACAAACAACTTATGTATTGATACAAGAGGTTTTGTATCAATGTATCTTTGTATTAAGATGACTTCCAGAATGCTTGGTATGGCTATGAGTCGATGCAAGCATTTTTGTATCGATACATACTATTTGTTAAAATGGTTTCTAGAAAACTAACTTCAGTATGAGTCAATACATAACACGTATGTGTCGATACAAGATTAATATGTGTTGACACAAGTGCTTTTGTATCAATACAAAAGCGAGGTATGCAATGACCGAACTCTAATGTTTTAATGTAATTTTGTGTTGATGCAAAATAGTTTGTATCGATGCAAGACTAATATGTATTAACACAAGTGCTTTTGCATCAATACAACGACTAAGGTGTGCAATCAAAACGAATTCGATGATTTGATGTATTTATGTATCGGTGCAAAATAACATGTATCGACTCAAATGACAAATGTATCGATGCATGGTTGTATGTGGATGCAAGAAAGCCTATAGACTCTTTTGTATCGACTCAAAACACGTATGAGTCGACTTATACTATGTAGAGCTGTTTTATGGATTCATAGAAGTATATGTATCGAGGCAAGTATGTGTGAGTCGATACAAAAGGTTAGTGCATGACAAACATGATATTCTTACCACTTTTATGCATGTTATCATTTGGTCATACAAGTTCACATGCATTATTGACACAATTTGACAATCAAGCATATAGATTTTCTATCATTCAAAGCTATCTAGTATTTGCTATCATTCAAAAACAATCTAACATAAACTATCTAGTAAAGGGTTTCTCACAAACTCCCCCTTTTTGATGATGGAAAATTCTTGCCAGATGTATGTTGATTGATAATTGTGCAGGATTGCTCCCCCTGAGTTTGTGCATAAGTTCTAACCATGACATCTGCGTTTTCTCCGCCTTTGTCAACATCAAAAAGAGAAAAAGGACAGTAGCAAAGTAACAGTTGACAGTAGTAATGTAAAAACAGCAGCAAGACAAACACAACAATATTGATATGGAGAATGTCAATCACAAAGAGTGACAAGATATAGGGAAATCACAAAAGTTCACTCACATAGAGTACAAGAAATATAGTAAACACAAAACAAATGCTTGACAAAGAAAGATTGAAATTGTTATAGAAGCAGTACAAAAATGGTACAAATGTTGGAATAAAAGCCAGTACATAAAGGCTAGTACAATGATCATGCAAAGATGTAATGACATGATATGATATGTCAAGTAATCAAATAGGGTTATGGTCGCCACATGATCCTTGACCTCTGCATCTTGGTTGTGGAAAGTAGGTGGAAGCGGAGGATTCTCATCGGGAGTTTGTTCCATAAAGTTGTATTTCGGAACTGTTTTGAACTTCTTCACTGAAACCTCTCCATTATCACGGATCGGCTGTGATCATCCATAAAACTTGACATCTCATTGTAGAAGACTCAATGCCATTTCACCAAGTCCATATGCCAAGAATGCTGATTTTGATACATCCGCGTGTGCTCTTCATGCCAGTCACGATGTTCCTTATGCCACTCATTTTCCTTAACATGCCAAGCTCGTGCCTCTTCATGGCATGTGGTATTAGCAATTTCCATATCTTTGGAGCAATTTGAGTCAAGTACTCGGAGCGGATGAGGAAGCGGCTGCCGGTAAAGAGGAGCTTGTTGGTCCGGTTGATAGCCGGTTGGCGACCACCTTTATGGCTGCCAAGCTCCCCATCCTGTGTTGGCATCAGCTGGGACATCGTCTTGTTGATGCTCCTCGACAATGTCAGGCATATCAGCGTCTATTGGATCTTCATCCATATGGACTTGCTCATGGCACATCAAATTATATATTCTTGTGTTCGAGCCTTTCTCTTTGAAGTATAGACATTGTCCTTGCTTGTCCCATTTGTATCCATATGCGTTAATGTGGCCTTATTAAACTCTTGAGCAATAGTGGGAGATATGAGAGGCACGGGAGGGATGGTGACGCCCCATAATTTGATAATTTGCATGATCTGGGAAGTATAGTCGAGGGTGGTGTTCCTATTGTTGTCACGCATTTGAAACATGCGCTGAACAAAATAGTTTTGCCAATTTAAATGGACCTGATTTTGTAGAATGTATAACAGGTGAAGATCAGGCCAGTCCAATCTTGAATGGCCACCTGACCTTGGCCGCAGAATATGAGATACTACACAGTGAAGCATCCTAGGAATGCTTTGAATCATTCCAGAGGTGATTTGCTCATCAGGACCCAGATCCCTTTCCAATTTTAGAATGGATGCAAGATAGTCCTACTTGTTGTATGCAGGATCAAACTTAGCATCATGCCAGGTTTGTAAAATAGACGAGTCGAAAGAAATTTGAAACACAGGATCCCAGTCATCAGCATCAAAAGTGTATGTCTTGGTTCCAATGGAGTACCTAAACGAAATTCCTCTATATTTCTTTAATGACATAAAATGCACGAATAAAATCTTCATGATAATTATCATTTATTTCCATAAAGTTACCTAGTGTTTATGCGTCCAGCAGATCGCACACATCGGTGACGTGCAGCGACAATACATCTCTTTTGATGAAAGTGTGCGGCTTCATGACAAGCCGGGAACTAAACGAATGCTCGAACTCCTCTTCGGCAGAAGGATGTAAAATTGATAGAGAAAAATGTGGGATCTCAGGAGTTTCAGCCCTAGATGAAGTTCCAGTTGCATTTTTACCTTTCCCCTTTCTTAATCTGGGGAGAATTGTCTTTGGAGGCATGGTGTTCAAGGAATTTGTGAGATAAACAGTGATGAAGGTAGGAGTAGGAGGCGTGAACAAGGAGATTCTAATTAGGGTTGAGTGAACAGTTATGGTATGAGATGCATGATAATGAGGGGATAATAGATGAGATGCTAAACGGGCTGATGGGTCGACCCAAAACAACGATGAGCCGATACAAAACACGTATGTATCGATACATACTGGAAAATTTTAAAAAAGTTGAAAATGTCAAATTTTTGTAACGATGTGTGTGTCGATCGGAGCAGACTTTGCATCGATTCATGGAATTTTGTAACGACCTATATTTTATGAAAATGAGTTCTTATTTGAATTTTACAGAAAATATGCCATTTTGGCCCAACCATGAATGTATGTTAGTGTAGAATGGATTGGTAGTGAATGATTATGCAAAATTGTAATGTAATGAGGATGATAATGATAATATTCCAACAATTTATGTAAAGTAAAGCATGCAAGCGATCATTTAAGGAACATATTGCACATACACAAAGTCAATTAATGTTAATAGAGTATGTAAGGAACACTATTACATGATTTGATGAACTTTGAATCTGCAGTACAAAAACTAGACTACATATCAATAGCATGGTGATATATATATATATATATATATATACATAAGTAGTACATGCATACTTAAGACATCACGTGGGAAAGATCCAAGATCCTAACTCACGACGAATGTTGAAGAAGGATTACTGTTGATAATGGTTTGGTGAAAATGTCGCAAGTTGACTTTTAGTGTCAACATGCTCAAACCAACGTCTTCTTTTCAACATGATCGCGAAAGTGATGCCTAATCTCTATGTGTTTAGTTCTTGAATGTAAAACATGATTCTTAGTTAGATTGATAGCACTAGTGTTGTCACATTTTATTGGAATACGTTTTAGTTGAATATTGAAATCTTGCAATTGTTGTTTTAGCCACAAAATAAAGGCAACAACTACCAGTATGACGATATTCACCTCGGATGGACAATGCAACGAAACACGCTTTTGCTATGCCAACTCACTAAGGAGTTTGAAAATAGGTGACATGTGCCACTAGTGCTCTTCCTATCGATTTGCAGCCTACAAAGTCGAGATCGGATGACTAAGCTACAATCGCTTCCTTTGGAATACCAAAGCCCATATTTAGATGTTCCATGAAGGTATCTAAGTATGCACTTGGACTTTCAAATCGATTCCTTAGGATACGATTGATATCATCCACACATACAAACACTAAACATGATGTCAGGCCTAGATGCAGTAAGATATAAGAGATACCCAATCATACCTCTATATTTCTTGACATCTACACTCTTACCATGTTCATCTTTATCCAAGTTCCCATTTGTAGCCATGGGGGTGTTGATGGACTTTGAGTCATTCATTCCAAATCGCTTTAGCAGATCTTTGCAGTACTTTGTTTGACACACTGTTCTTCCCTCATCAAGTTGTTTTACTTGTAGACCAAGGAAGAAATTTAGCTCTCCCATAAGGCTCATCTCAAATTCCCCCTGCATGACATTAGAAAATTCTTCGACCAAGTGTAGGTTAGTTGAACCAAAAATTATATCGTCTACATATACTTGAACTAAAATAATGTGTTTTCCTTTACGGTTAATGAAGAGTGGTATCATCTTTACCTCTTGAATATCCATGATCAAGCGAAAATTTGATAAGTCTTTCATACCAAACAGGGGCTTGCTTAAGACCATACAAAGATCGTTTTAGTTTGTAAACATAATCGGATATTCATCATTCTCAAAGCAGGAGGTTGTGAGATGTACACTTCTTCATTTATGACACCGTTTAGAAAAGCACTCTTTACATCCATTTGATAAAGCTTAAAATTCTTAGAACAAGCATAAGCTAGCAAAAGCGTATAGCCTCGAAGGCAAGCAATGGAGCATAAGTTTCTTCATAGTCTATGTCTTCCTCTTGGTTATACCCTTGTGCTACTAAGCGGGCTTTATTTCTAGTTATCACTCCATTTTCATCAAGTTTATTTCTAAAACCCACTTGGTGCCTATGATATGATGATCTCGCGGACGAGGAACAAGTCCTCACATTTCTTTTAAATTGATTTAGCTCATCTTGCATGGTCATTAGCCAAAATTCATCAATTAAGGCCTCTTTGGAATTCTTAGGTTCTACTTGTGAAACAAATGCAAAGTGATAACGAAATTGCTTATCTTAGAGCAGTCGTCACTCCTTTGAAATGTCCCCAAAATGTTGTCAATTGGATGGTCTTTTGATTTCGAGCTAGTGGAATACATTCTACTACATTGTTCCTTCTTCCTCATATTTGTCTCTTGGTTTGGGTTGATTAATTTCCAAAACATCTTCCTTGAGTGTGTCTTCTGAAGATATACTTTTGCCATCAAAATAAATACCTTTTCCGACATTCTTCGGACAAGACTCATCAAAAGAAACATGGACAGACTCTTCAACGGTGAGTAGCGTTTATTATACACTCTATATGCTTTGCTAATTGTGAGTATTCAAGAAAGATACCTTCATCCGCTTTTGCATCAAACTTCCCAAGATTTTCTTTACCATTATTCAAAACAAAACATTTACAACCGAATACGTGAAGATGTGATAAGTTTGGCTTTCTTCCTTTCAAGAGCTCATAAGGGGTTTTGTCGAGAATAGGACCAATTAATATCCGTTTAAAACATAACAAGTTGTGCTAATCGCATCATCCCAAAAGTATTTTGGTAAACCACCTTCATTGAGCATTGTTCTGTGACTCCTCTAAAACACGATTTTTCGCTCCACACTCCATTTTGTTGTGGAGTTCGAGAACTGGTTATGCTCAATGCCATGCTTATCCAATACTTATCAAAGAGATTGTTTTGAAATTCACCTCCATGATCGCTTGATTGTAATTATTTTGACTCCATTTTGTTTTGGGACGGTTTTGCAAAACTTTTAAAAGCGAGAAAAGGTTTCGTCTTTGCTATGAAGGAATATGGTCCAAGTGAATCTAGAATAGTCGTCAACGATTAAAAACCATAGTAGTTTCCACCTAAGCTCTTTGTTCTTGAGGGTCCAAGAGGTCCATATGGAGAAGCTCAATGGGTCGTGAAGTAGAAACAACATTTTGGATTTAAAAGACATCCTCGTTTGCTTTCCCATTTGACATGCATCGCATAAGTGGTCTTTTGAAAACTTTATTTTTGGAAGACCGACTACTAGATCCTTGGATACAAACTTATTCAACAAATCAAAGTTAACATGTGCTGAGCGTCTATGCCAAAGCCAAGAATCATCATTCAAGGTGACTAGACATTTATTGCTTGTTAATGGTACATCAAAAAGATAAAGCATATAGATGTTGTTTACTCTAATTCCTTTAAGCATAATGTTCTGCTCAGTATTTTCAATAATGCAACAGGTTTTTGTGAAAGTTACCTTATAACCCTTGTCGCACAATTGACTAATACTTAATAGGTTATGTTTAAGACCCTCTACAAGATGGACACCAGAAATAGTAGTGGTAGAGGGATTACCTACACTACCTTTGTCGAGTATAGATCCTTTGTTATTTTCTCCATAAGTAACATAACCTTTCTTCTTTTCTTTGAATTCAATGAAGAGTGATATGTCACCTGTCATTTTCCTTGAACATCCGCTGTCCAGAAACCATCATCTATCTACGGATGCAAGACATTCAATCTACAATATCAAAAGAGAGAGGTAGGTACCCAATTTTCATTGGGTCCATGTGCGTAAGTGGTAACATGGTTGCCTTTAGGCCTCCATCGATAAATGCCTTTAGGAACAAGGAATCTCCTAAACTTGCATTTCTCGATGGTGTGACTTCACGACAACGATAATACCATGATGATGAACTTGTTTGCTTTTGCTAATTGAGTCCTTTGGAATCTTTTCTACAAAAGAATATTTGGTATAGGGTGGATTCATTGATTTCTTAAAAATCCTAGGATCAATAGCATAAGTAATTTTGGGTTGCAAAGCTTTTCCCAATTTGGCATTAAGAGTCTTAACCTCTTTTGTCAAATTTGACAAACTCCACAATTCTGGTTTCAATACATCCACTTACATCAATATCTTTTGAACTTCTGCAATCTTGGCTTTTAGACTTTCTAAATCTTTTTCGACTTTATACACTTTACCCTCCAAATGAGAAAAGATTTGTTTGTTGGAGGATAAGCGTTTAAAAGTGTCTACTGACTTCGTTATGCGAGTTTTCAAAAGCTATTTTGATTCGAGAGAAAGACAAAGAATCAAAATTATTGTAATATGTTTTCTTACTTTATTCTCTTGGTTTTTCTTCTTGTGGGTGGGTGGTTTTGATGTGAGTCATGAGGCATATATTTGCATTCTCATCGCTATCACTTGAGCCTTCATCGCTTGATGAATCACTGTCACTTTCCCATGCAATATAAGCTCTTCTTTATTTGTTGAACCTTTTGGTGGTGCCTTTCCTTTGTCCTTTTTGTTCATAGGAATTACATTTTGTAATGTCGGTTACCACAATTGAACGGGATCCTTTCCCTTTATGCTTCTTACTTTCCTCCTACTTTGACTCCATGGATTGACTCCACAATTTAGAGATTTTTGTCGAGTGCTTGATTCCATTCTTTCCAATAAATCTATTGTATCTCGAACAAACGTACCATTTCCTCATCATCGAATCTTACGCCACTACTTGAGTCATCATCATTTTGCTCTATTTTGATGATTTAGAGCTAGAAGCCTTAAGAGCTATAGGCTTCTTCCCACTCTCCTTTTCTCTATTCTTCTCCTTCTTACTCTTGTTCTCATACTTTTCAAGATTTTCTAGTTGTTGTTGATGTTCTTCCAGCTTACCAAACAGAGTTGAAATGGTGAGCGTAGTGAGGTCGTTGGCTTCCTTGATTGTTGTAACTTTAGGTAGCCATTCCCTGCTAAGACATCTCAGAATTTTATTAGTAGCAATTTCATTGGAAACAGGTTTTCCAAGTGAAGTTAAACGACCAGTGAGATGAACGAATCTCTTTTGCATGTCAGGAATAGTTTCTCCCTATTTCATGCGAAAGAGCTCAAACTCTTGGTTGAGCGTGTTAATTCGAGATTGCTTAACATCGTCGTGCCTCATGGGAAACTTCTAAAGCATCCCACATTTCTTTAGCTTTCGTGCAATGAGATACCCGATAATATTCATCAACACCAAGTGCTGAAATTATCATATTTCGGCCTCTCCAATCGCTAGACCACTTTTTCTCATCTTTTTCATCCCAATTTTCCTCAGGTTCAGGGACAATGGCACTGCTGACATTAAATCATGGTAATTTCAAAGGTCCATTACGAATGGCGGTCCATATAGTCCTACCTATGGAATTTATGTGAACTCGCATGCAGTCTTTCCAATAGCCATAGTTTTCACCGTTAAAAATAAGAGCTCTAGTATACGCCCCCTTAGGTTTAGAAGCCATATCGTTAGAAGCAGCCACAAAGGACCAGTGAACCGGTGCTCTTATACCACTTGCTAGACGGTGTGGCAAGTGATCAAGAGGGGGTGAATAGATCACCTCCTTTTTCTTTATGGATTAAAGAATTTTATCGAGTTTTAAATAAGCGAAACAACAAAGCGGTCTGAATTGACTTATTTCTATTCTGAACCAACTACAAGAAAACCAGACATGCGATAGATTGTTGGGTTTTAATTGAGATGAGAATGATGAATTAACACAACGTTTAATATGGATAAATGCACTGATCAGAAAAACTCTTTCTATTGAAATAAACTTGAGCTAATACTTTTATCAAACAATTGGTAGATGCTAAGTCAATGATCAAAGGCAATGGAGTTTATGCAAAGATTTTATTCCACCCTTGTATCAATGCACAGAAAAGTTGCTCACCAATTGAATCACAAACGTATTGTAAAAGTAAAGAGATAGAGATAAAGAATACGATACTCGGAGTGATTTGGTACAGAAGTTCCCCACGTTCGTCCTCGCGTGTGGGTACGTCTCCCTCTTAATTTCCAAATTAGAATTCAGAACTTCTATATCAATATGTTGAAATATGTTTACAAGGTTGCAATACAAAGACAGAAAAACAAATCCTGCAGATCTTATTTTTCTTGTATCAACCTTATCTTGATTTGAGCCGATCAAGAACACACCTGCAAAATTCACAGACAATTCACCACTTCCACGACCTGTTTGCGAAATCGCCCCGATCTCCAAACTCTATGTTATGGCTGAATCTGCTCTGTGCAATCGTGACTAACAAACCCACAAGACACCTCCGTTCTTGCCGGACAAACCTTCTGGTTTTTCCTCGAAATCCCCTTCGAACCATCTACTCAACTAGATCACAGATCGTACCACTGAATGTTATCTCTTTGATCTCTTGATACAACAAACAACGATGATTATGTGTCAATTTTCTTGAACCAAGATAATTGAGAAGATGATGAAGATGAAGTCTCTTTCAGATTTCTATGCTCAGAGAATTTGGATGCTCACAAAACTGCTTTTTTTAACAACTTATCTTCTCCTTTGTGAAAGGCGCCAAGTGACTTATATATGTAAGCAGAAAAGTTAGTCGAAAAACAAACTTATAGTCGACACATAAATTGTATGAGTCGTCTGAGGCATAAATGAGTCGACCTAAGTGAGTTTGTATCGATACATATAGTATAAAGCATTGATTCCAAAGTAAACATATGTATGAGTCGACGCATAAGTCGGTATGTAATAAACACAAACAACTTATGTATTGATACAAGAGGTTTTGTATCAATGTATATTGTATTAAGATGACTTCCAGAATGCTTGGAATGGCTATGAGTCGATGCAAGAATTTTTGTATCGATACATACTGTTTGTTAAAATGACTTCTAGAAACTAACTTCAGTATGAGTCAATACATAACACGTATGTGTCGATACAAGATTGATATGTGTTGACACAAGTGCTTTTGTATCAATACAAAAACTGAGGTATGCAAGCAGAACTGAACTCCAACGTTTTAATGTAATTTTGTATTGATGCAAAATAGTCTGTATCGATGCAAGACTAATATGTATTGACACAAGTGCTTTTGTTTCAATATAAAGACTAAGGCATGCAACCAAAACTGAATTCTAGTGATTTGATGTATTTATGTATCGATACAAAATGACATGCATCGACTCAAAAGACAAATGTATTGATGCATGGTTGTATGTGTCGATGCAAGACAGCCTACAGACTCTTCTTTATCGACTCAAAACACGTATGAGTCGACTCATACTATGTAGAAACTATTTTTATGGATTCGAGAAGTATGCATCGATGCATGTATGAGTCGATACAAAAGGTTAGTGCATGAAAAACATGATATTTTGACCTCTTTTATGCATGTTATCATTTGGTCATACAAATACACATGCATTATTGACACAATTTAACAATCAAGCATATAGAT
Organism: Vicia sativa; assembly: GCA_021764765.1. NCBI lineage: Eukaryota > Viridiplantae > Streptophyta > Magnoliopsida > Fabales > Fabaceae > Vicia > Vicia sativa. The sequence goes on from CM038795.1 coordinate 244,866,541, forward strand.
TTTATATCATTCAAAGCTATCTAGTATTTGCTATCATTCAAAAACAATCTAACACAAACTATCTAGTAAAGGGTTGCTCACAAGTGCAACCTCAACAAGACAACACGCGTAGGCAGAACGCACCAAGAAGACAGTTCACGAATATCGACATGTCGTTGTCTCAAGCATTACAACACATGTTGAAAGCAGAATTGATTACATTGAAAGATCCTCCTCAGCATGTCAATACAGCCTCTCTGAAGTACAATCCTAATGCAAGATGTGCATACCACTCCAATAGCCCAGGCATGACACCAAAAAGCTGTTGGGCCACGAAGAACAAGATCCAAGACATGATTGAAGCTAAGGAAATTGAATTCAACCCTCTTATCGAAACCCCAAATGTGATCAATGCCCCAATTCCCGATCATGGCAAAGTATCAACGACATTGATAACGAATCATATGTCTTTGTTGTAAATGAGTTAACCACTCCTTTGATGATTGTTAAAAATAATCTGCTACAAGTTGGTTTGTTTCGGGATGTTTTGACAAGCTATCGTTACTTATCCCGAGCCTAATGGATGTGTCGGTTGAAGAGGTGTTTAATGCACGATAGACCGAAAAGTGATATTCTTGAAAACTTAAATCCGTAGAGTTTGTGCGAAGATGTTTCAAAAGTTTGAAGATCAAAGCGTAAGTGAAGTTGTACAAGTCTAGGATACCTTGGGGCAGCCAAGTGGGAAGTTCGATTTCATGGTGAAATATACACCGAATGCTACAAAATTGAAATTGAAGGCGTCAAAGCAACCGGATGAAGAGATGATGACTATCCTAAAGAATATCTTGATGTGAACACAATAAGGATCACCTCTTCTGATCCTACTAATCCTGATGTCGACAATATCACTGGATCAAGCAAAGTAACCAGAATCGGAAGAGTCTTTTCTCCAGATATCTCTCCTTCAAAAGATACTACTGCACCAGTTCGCATTCCTGCTATGGAACCAACTCCTGAGGCTCGCAGGAAAAAGAAAGTGACTCGACACCTGCTCGGACGGAGTACCAAAGAAGTTGATGAAGGTACCTCAAGCAAGAAATGGAGGAAATTCTGAAGATCATTAAGAAGAGCGACTATAATATAGTGGAGCAGTTGGACAAACCCCATCGAAGATTTCCATGCTAGCTCTGTTGTTGTTCTTTGAGGCTCATGCTAAAGCCTTGGTGAAGTTTCTGAATAATGTTCATATACCATGAAGACACTTTTGTTGACCAATTCGAAAGTTGTATTTCGGCGACGAGATAATAGTTTAGGTTTTCCTATGTTGATCTAACTCATGCCGGAAGAAAACACAACAAAGCCTTGCACATTTCTATAGGGTGTAAGGGCACTACATTGTCTCATGTATTGGTGGATACTAGCTCTACTTTAAATATCCTGCCGAAAAGTGCTCTCGGTGACTTGATCTTTGAAAAGTTGTCATGAAACCTAGTGATATAATCGTAAGATCTTTTGATGGTTCAAAGAGAATAGTACTTGGAGAGCTCAACCTGTCGATCAAAGTAGGTTCCCAGACTTTTGATTCTACTTTCTTTGTGATGGACATTCATCCATCTTATTCTTTCCTGCTTGGGAACCCTTGGATACATGGGGCAGGAGTTGTTACCTCAACTTTGCATCAGAAACTGAAGTACCCAGTGAAGTGAAAGATCGTTATAGTGTGTGGCGAAGAAGAGTATATGGTAAGCCATCTATAGTCATTCTGATACATCAAAATGGAAGGTGAATTTATCGAAACTCACTTTCAAGCTTTTGAAGTAGTCCCACAAGTCATGCTTTTCGACTTTCCTGTCACTTCTAAAGTTACTAGAGTTCCACCGAAGATGGCCTCATTGAAGGGCCTTGAGTTGTGGTTGAAGAAGGAGGTTGTACTATTTGGGGTCAAATGTCAGGTTTCCATTCAAATCGACAAAAGCTGGTTTAGGCTTCACTTCAAAGGCGGAAAATGATCGAACATGTGGCGGACCTCCATTCGCATCTATAAGAATGGAGTTCATGCTATAGAAGACGATGGCGACTTTGACATCAACAATTGGATTTTCCTACTTACGGAAGCGGGCTCGACAATTGGACGACTAAGGATGTTATGCCAATCTCCTTTAGACAGGAGTAATTATTTTTCTATTTTATGCTTTTATGCTTCGAACAATAAGACTTTAAGCCTAGTGCCTTGCCCGGGGCAGAATTACTCATTTTTTAGGGTTATTATTTGTCATTCGCATATTTTCATTCAATAAATCATTGGACTTTTGCATTCAAATATTCTATCTCTGTCTTTCTTTTTACTTTATCACCTTTTCAAAAGCTATGTGTTCTTACACACACACGTGATAAGCGAAGATCCACATTCACCGGATCCGTCGATACGACTACTGCTATTGCTTAATTTGACTTTGATAATACGATCTACCAGGTCGAAGACGAAGGTGAGGAAGATTGTGAAGTGCTAGGAGAACTTTTCAGACTTCTACAGCAAGAGGAAAGGGCTATACAGCCACACGAAGAACCGGTCGAGGTTGTGAATCTAGGCACCGATAAAGATAGAAAAGTAATCAAGATAGGAGCGGGTCTTGAGAATAGTATTAAGAAAATATTGGTCCACATGCTGCAAGATTGCATCGAGATTTTTGTGTGGTCTTACAAAGACATGCCAGGTCTAGATATCGACATTGTGGTACACCGCCTACCAATAAAAGAAGGTTTTCTCCCTGTGAAGAAGAAGGTTCGCCGTATGCGTCTTGAAATGTCTGAGAAAATTAAAGTCGAAGTCATGAAACAATTCAATGTTGATTTCTTAGTCGTTACTTCTTATCCACAGTGAGTTGCAAACGTGGTGCCCTTACATAATAAGGATGGCAAGGTGCGTATATGTGTGGACTACCGAGATATGAATAAGGCTAGCCCGAAAGATGATTTCCCACTTCCACATATTGATGTCCTGGTCGACAACACCGCTCAGCATAAAGTTTTCTCTTTTAAGGATGGTTTCTCTGGTTACAATAAGATCAAGATGGCTCCCGAAAACATGGAAAAAAACCACTTTCGTTACATAGTGGGGCACTTTCTGTTACAAGGTCATGCCGTTTGGGTTGAAGAATGTTGGCGCAACATATCAACGTGCTATGGTAGCTTTATTCCATGATATGATCCATCACGAGATAGAGGTCTACATCGATGACATGATAGCTCGATCAAACCGAAGAAGAACATCTTGATGATTTGCGTAAGCAGTTTGATAGACCGAAGAAATACAGGTTGAGGCTAAATCCGAGCAAATGCACCTTTGGAGTCAGATCCGGAAAACTCTTGGGATTCGTTGTCAGTGGTAAAGGTATTGAGGTTGACCCCTCTAAGGTTAAAGCTATGAAAGAAATGCCAACTCCCCATACCGAAAAGGAAGTCAGAGGTTTCTTAGGGCGGTGAATTAGATTTCAGTTGTGCACATCTAACTGCTACTTGTGATCCAATCTTCAAGTTACTGAAGAAAGATCAAGTAGTAGAATGGAATAACGATTTCCATACAGCTTTTGACAAAATCAAGGAGTACCTACACAAACCTCCTATCCACAGTGCCACAGTTGAAAAAGACCTCTCATCATGTACTTAATAGTATTAGAAAATTCAATGGGGTGTGTGTTGGGGCAACATGGCGAGTGCAGTCGAAAAAGTATGCAATATACTACCTTAGCAACGGTGAAACAAGATATACACAGCTCGAGAAAACTTGCAGCGCTTTGGCATGGGCTGCTAGCCCACTAAGATAGTAAATATTGACTCACACTACCTTGATGATCTCTAAGATGGATCCGGTAAAACACATATTCGAGAAACCTGTTTTCTCTGGAATAATAACAAGATGGAAAAGAATCTTGACCGAGTACGACTTTCGTATACTACTCGAGAAGCGGTCAAGGGCGTAATGCGGATCATTTGGCTCATCAAGCCATAGATGACTACCGATCTATGCATTTCGAGTTCCTAGCGAGGATATTATGTTATCACCGACTATAAAGAACCTAGACCGGATGAAGGACTGAGCCGGGATCACGATGGACCATGGTCTTTGATGCGACTTCTAACGCACTTGTAAATGGTATTGGCGTTGTGATTGTATCTCTAAGGAAGGCCATACACCTTTCACATGATTATGTTTCGACTACACCAACAATATAGTGAATCCGAAGCATCGTCATAGGTATCAAAGCGATATTGACTTGAGGATCAAATGTTTGCAAGTATATGGAGACTCGACTTTGGTGATTAGTCGGATCAAGGGAGAATGGGACCAAAACATCGAATCTCATTTTGTATCGAGAACATGTGTATAATCTAATCCCTACTTGAGAAATCACTTTTGAGCATCCCATGAGAAGAGAATCATTTGGCAGACGCGTTAGCTACCATGTCATCTATATTCAAAGTTAGGTGGGACAACAAAGCTCCTCAGATTACTATTGAAAGACTAGACAAGCCAACATACTCTTGTGAACCTGATACCGAAGGAGTAGAGGAGAAACCTTGGTTCTACGAAGTGAAGAGGTATCTTGAGACTCAAGAATACCTTGAAGGGGCATCTATCAACGATAAGAAGTTTATAATGAGATTCGTCGCCAAGTTCTTTCTTAGTAACGACATATTATGCAAACGCAGCCATGACTTGGCCTTAATCCGATGTGTTGATCAGAAAACAATTGAATGAATCATGGAAGAGTTGCATGAAGGCGCTTTTGGTACTCATTCCAGTGGGCATACAATGGATAAGAAGATTCTGAGAGTGGGTTACTATTGGTCCACTATGGAAGCTGATTGTTATGGTTATTCCCGATCTTGTCACAAATGCGGATATCTGTGATAAAGTGCATGTACCTCAGTTCCATTGAATGTTTTGTGCTCTGTGGCCTTTCATGATGTGGGGTATTGACATGATTGGAGAAATCAAACCTACCGCTTCTAATGGACATCGTTTCATCCTCGTTGTTATCGATTATTTTACCAAATGGGTAGAAGTAGCCTCGTTCGCATCTATTACCAATAATGTTGTGGCTCGATTCATCAAACATAATCTCATCTACCGGTACGGCATCCCCGAAAGGATTATCACAGACAATGGTACTAATCTCAATAACAGAATGATCACCGAACTCTCAAGAATACCTTGAAGGGGCATCTATCAACAATAAGAAGTTTATAATGAGATTAAATGCCAAGTTCTTTCTTAGTAACGACATATTATGCAATCGCGACCATGACTTGGCCTTACTCCAATGTGTAGATCAGAAAACAATTGAATGAATCATGGAAGAGTTGCATGAAGGCGCTTTTGGTACTCATTCTAGTGGACATACAATGGCTAAGAAGATTCTGAGGGTGGGTTACTATTGGTCCACTATGGAAGCTGATTGTTATGGTTATTCCCGATCTTGTCACAAATGCAGATATACGCAGATAAAGTGCATGTACCTCCAGTTCCATTGAATGTTTTGACTACTCCATGGCCTTTCACGATGTGGGGTATTGACATGATTGGAGAAATAAAACCTACTGCTTCTAATGGACACCGTTTCATCCTCGTTGTTATCGATTATTTTACCAAATAGGTAGAAGTAGCCTCGTTTGAATCTGTTACCAAGAATGTTGTGGCTCGATTCATCAAACATAATTTCATCTATCGGTACGGCGTCCTTGAAAGGATTATCACAAACAATGGTACTAATCTCAATAACAGAATGATCACCGAACTCTGCATGCAATTCAAGATAAAGTATCACAACTCTTCTCCATATCGGCCGAAGATGAATGGCGCAATGGAAGTCGCCAATTAGAATCTCACGAAGATCATACAGAAGATGACAGTGACATGTAAAGATTGGCATGAGATATTTCCATTTTCTCTCCACGGTTATCGCACTTTAGTACAAACATCTACAAGGGCAACCCCATTATCTATCGTATATGGTATGGACGCGATTCTATCCATCGAGGTCGAATACCCTCACTCATAATATTTAAGGATGCGAGTTAGACAAAGATGAATGGGTCCGAGACTCGGCGACCGGATAAACTTGATCGAAACGACTGCAACTATCATCTTGGACGGATATATCAAAAACGAACGATCAAAGCCTTCCACTAAAAAGTCAAGCACAAGTATACCAAGTTGGTGATCTAGTAGTCAAATGCATCATTCTACCATAAGGTGATCCCGAGGAAAATGGACTCTCACATATGAGGGACCATTTGTAGTCAAGACAATATTTTCCGTGAGCCATGATCTTGAGTGCTATGGATGGAAGACTTCTCGCACCCGTGAACACGGACATAGTCAAAAATACTACGCATAGAGCGAGACCGGCTAGGTCGTGGTTTAGGAAAAATAAGGTGTCCCGACAAACCAAAGGGTTTTGGAAAAAGTTAGGGACATAATAAAAAAATGTACACCAAGTCGAAAACACCAAAAGCGGCTTGGGCAAAAAGGTATCCTTGGTTGAAAACCGAAGGCGGTCTAGGAAAAGTTAGGGATTTAAAGCGTATGACTATGTCTCGACGAGATCATCTACTTACAGACTATACTACTATTAGCTTCAAATGGCGCAGATCAGTTCAACCACCTTCTAACATCAAGGAGATGAGATAGTCAAAAAAATATGAGCAATAGCAGAGTTGAAACTCGACGTGATTGTTTCCACATAGCTTTTATTAATTTCTAAATTTTTCCAGAAATTTCCTCTTGCTAGGATATTTGTCTCTTTGTACACAAAATGCTTGTCTATAGGCTTACATTTCAAAATTAATACAATTTCCCTTTTCTAGTTCCAAACTTTTACTTTTATCTATTTTGTTTGCATAAAGTCCAATGTTTGCTTTGAATGATTATATGCATCTGACAATAAATATTTGTTCACAAATACATGAAAAGCGAATTGAAAAAGTAATTACTACAGGCTTTAGGAATTGAGATGACAACCCACGTCACCAACATATCCCGGTGAGAAATATTCCCGAATAATATTTACAATCCCCACAGCCATCATTCCCTTGGCAGAGACGGATCTCTCCGACAAGATTACTACTCTATCATCTCCTTTCAGTAGTGTCCAACGCTTCTACTTATCACTTTAGTCCCCGAGCAGTGACCATATCAACTCATCACGTTAGTCCCTAAGCAGTGATTATATCAACTCTTCATGTTAGTCCCCGGGCAGTGATCGTATCAACTCATCACATTAGTCCCGGTAGTGATCACATCAACTCATCACATTAGTCCCGGCGTTGATCGTATCAAATCATCACGTTAGTTCGGCGGTGATGGCATCAACTCATCACATTAGTCCCCGGGCAGTGATCGTATCAACTCATCACATTAGTCCTCGAGCAGTGATCACATCAACTCATCACATTAGTCCTCGTGCAGTGAACGTTAACTTTGTCACATTGGTCCACGGTAACAAATCATCAACCACTTATTATGTCGGTCACGGTAGTAATAAGCTATTCAAAACTACATCATTCCGCAGCAAGGGTTATACACAAGATATTTACCCCCAGTTGAGTATCTCTCAAGGATTATCATTCCCTAACAGTATCAATATTCAGACCTAAAACTTGGTTAGATAGTGCATCGGAGGAATTCACATCTCTCTTATTCCTCCAGTCAGGGTCTCCAACAACTACATCCCCAAGAAGAAGTCGAAGATCTCCAGCAGAACATTCCTATCTTCTTCAAGATGGATATGTTTTGAAATACCACAACATCTATATTCATACATCATTCATAAAAATCATAACGTGTGCATACATAATTCTCGAGAGCATTATTACATACTTGCATGCATCATAATATACAGAAAATTAACCTCGTTCTTTCATGTTAAATTCTCAAACAGGTGAAAATTATTCGCAAAACTCCTAGACATAAGGTCATAGATTAATGCCCGAAACAAGACGGGAAAACTAGTTGAACGACTAGACGGGTTTACAAATAGACAGCAAGTTACAGATTAATACCTGAAACAAGGCGGGAAAACTATCTACATCCTGAAAAATACTCATTTCAAATAAAGCCAAGACGAACGTTTATTCGGACTCCTTATTATCATCAACTATCTCTAGATGGCATCTTTAAGCCCATCTCCGACTATACATTGTCATCTCTCCACCTGGAGAATGTTGCATATCTGGTTAAAAATCAATGCATACTAATAAGCTCATTCAAAGACGAGCATGGATTCTAATGTACGACTCCCTCCCCAGCATCAGCTTCCTCCAAATGGTATTTATAAACCCATCCTAGTACATCGTGTGTCAACGATCTCATTTCATATACCAGCGAGTGCAAATTTTCAGGTGTACTCGAGTGTTCAATCATCTTCTACCTTCAGGTCACGAAAGGAAAGCATATCAATCTAACCATTAATGTACAAGAAGATTGAACAGGGTCAAATGTTATACCCCAAAAATTTTCCCTCCTATTTCTCAACTCAATCCACATCTCCATACTCAAGAAATTCTCAAGGGTTGATCTGACAAATCCTCTCCTAACAAATCAACCTACAACTAGGGTTTTGATTCTCTCAAGTTAAAGATGGTTTTTATTGCCTCATAGGTTTCAAGGTATCACCATGTCAAGTTTCAAGCCTCGTAGCTCAAGTTTACCCAATCAATTGCTTAGATGGTTGAAAATTAGTGGTATTGGACGAAAAGTCAACTGTGGTCAACATACAGTCAAACTTCATCATTTTTTGGTCAACATCAAGATTTTTAAGTCACATTCATCATTTGATCAAGGTTTGATCATGATTCATCAAGAAAACTCAAGATTTGATCAAAATTCAAAGTTTCTTAATTAGGGTTTTGATGAAAAGTCAATAGAACTTTGACCTGGCATAACTTTCACATATTTTATCAGAAATTTTTCCACCAAAGCTCATTTTGAAGAGAATTCAATTCTCTTCAACTTTGTCTCTCAGCTTTAGCCAAAATGCTTCATTTGAGAGTTATGGAACAAGACATTATAGGTCCTTCTAAAGTCAATAAAAGTCATCTTTTTTCCAAAGAAGTGTACATGAACATGGAAGCTTCAATAAAGATGAAACAAAGGAGTATTTAGAGGACATCTTGAACTTTCTAAAAGTCCAAGAACACTTCAAAATGTTGAAAATTGAGCAAGTTACAACTTGTGCAAGTTTGGCATTTTGAAGAAATGCATGAGGAGAATCTTGACCAAACTTGAAAATCTTGCAAATGGGCCTAAGTTTTTATGATCTAAGCTAGTTTTTAAGATGGCCCATGACCTATAAGTCCATTTACGCGCCTTTCCACATTTATTTAATTTATTTTGAATTATTCCATTAAAATTCAATTTTAAATAAAATAAAATGCAAAACAATAGACCAAGGCATGTGGGCTTTGTTCTTTAGACATCTTGAGGTCCAAGAAATATGTTACAAGCTGGCAAGAAGCATACAAGGAATAATTGCATGCATATTGGCCAATTTTGGAAACATTGCATTTGATTGTTCAATCAAATATTTTCCATTGAAAGCATATATTTTCTCTCAAAGTCTTGACCTAATTTTCTTGCCCTATATAAACATAACACCTTCAGACATCAAGAGGACGAATTCTTGCAGCCATAAAGCTAGGGTTTTTGTTCAAATTTTCAAGAGAAAGTTGCACCATCGAAACCCTAGTTACAGTCATTCCCAATCAATTTTGAGCATCCATTCATTCTCTTGAAGTTACCAGAGGTCGATCCAAGCCCTCAAGCAAGCCAAATCGTGCCCGAAACGTGCCAACCAAGTCGCACTGGTTTGGTATAATTCTTGAATCTCAAACCTTCGATTTATGCAATATAAATAATTTTGATTCATATATACATGTTTATGCTAATGTTTTTGATTATTTAGAACCATTGTGCATGAGTTTTAACACAGGAACGATGAAACACCATTTTTAGGGCAAACGAAGCGTTGAGCTTCGAAACCCAAGATACAGCCCGATTCAGATCAAACTAACATTACCATTGAACTCCTGAGGTTCGACTTAGGGGGGTAGGGTTCCTCTCTTGTTTTTTTTCGCTTGATTTTGCAGGTTTGATTTTCAATGTGGCTGGAGAAGTCGACCGGAGCATGGCTCCGGCATCTCTGACTTTATTTTGACCGACAAGGCATGCGTGGCTGCGTGTGATTGGATGATTCAAAACCTCTGGGCCCCAGCGTGCGTTTGTTTTAATTGTTTTGATTTTCAGAAAATAAATTCTCATATATATATTTATGAATGTGTAAAAATATATGGATGTATCACCACCCCAGTCGTTAACCATGCGCGCGCTAGTCCTCTCACTCTCTCACAGCATGGGTTCGATCTCTGTCTTTTGCAATTTTTTCCATTATTTTCTGATTCTCACATGAATCACATATATACAATTGGAAGTGTATTATTTACAACACATGCAGGTGGCGTAGTGGTGAACTTTTGGAACCACAACCCTCAGGTCTTGAGTTAAAGCCTTCCAAGGACCATCCTATTTTTTTAGCACTTGCTTCTTTAACAATTTTCTATTTCTTATTTTTCTTAACTAATTTAATTTCTTTTCAAACAATTTTTTATCTATTTTCAAAAAAACAAAAAATATTTTAATTTTAGATTTAGGTTAATAAAATGTTTAATTAATTTTAGACACAAAAATATTTTATTTTTACTTTCATTTAAAATTATTTTCTTAATTAATTGCTAATTAACATAGAATTAGGTTTTTTCTCAAATAAAATCAATCTAGCAAATTCAGAAGAAAAAAAAATTATTGCTAGTAATTAGGTTTACTAATCTTAAATATTTTTACAAACCTCAAAATCTTTTTTTATTTATTTATCGCTTTCCGCATTTAAATTCTAGAAATCAATTTATAGATCGCAAGGACATTTTTGTAATAGCGTAGATTCAAATTCTCGCATTTTACTTTCCGCACCTCTATTATGTAATTGCCCCAAAGCCCTGTAATATCTTATGACTTTACTTTTCCGCACTTTTACTTTCCTTACCTTTATTTTCTGTATATATATTAATTGCTTAAATGTATGGCTAATAGGATTGTATGGGAAGATCTTAAAATCAACGTTAGATCACCTTAAACAATCAAGACAAAATATCTGAAACAACACACTCTATCACACTTGCACCACTAGGGTATCCTCTCCTGTTTCCTTTCGAATAAAAATGGTCATGTCCCTCGAACGTAGGGGTACCATTAGCAAAGTCCCTCGATTCAAGAATCATCACAAATATCATAGTCCCTCGATGACCCTCAATGTTGCCTACGAATATATGATCTAGTCCCTCGGTTGTTGCCTACGAAAAGTGATGATCGTCCCTTCAAATTGCTAAGGTATCCTTACATGTTGTTTTCAATGACCATACGATGACCCTACAATTTTCCCTTCACATTCAACGGATAAAGTTACCTACCAACTAATGGTATGGATAGCCGTATCCTAAAGGAGAAGGAAAATAACAAGAAACAACCATTCGAAGTAGGTAAATAAGACTCTATTGCTTGCACCAATCAAAATTATTTTCACACCTCACACTTTTTTTCAAACAAACACTTTGTATACATTCCAACGAGAACCATTGCAAAGTTACATCTTTCCAAACCAAATATTTTCAAACACTTCGTATACATTCTTGAGAACTGATGCAAGGATCATTACGAAGTTAAAAGTGAAATACTTTTCAAAAAAATACTTTTCAAACCACACAAACACAGAAAGAATTTTTTTCAAAAAAGTGAGCTAAAGCAATTAAGAGCCTGTAGATAACTACGAATGGAAAGAGTACTCATACCTTCCCTTTTCATAATTACCTCTCGTACTCAGAATCTATCAAAGGTTTTTCCTGTTCTTTTCACCTTTCCTTTATTGGATAAAAGAAAAGTCGATGGCCACTTTTGTTATCCACAACATTTGCGATAAAACGCAAAACAAACAAGTTAGTTCTCCCACCGTGTTACACCAAGCAACTAGCGCACCACCTAACATAAACACATATCCTGTTGTAGATTTTCAATCCTCAGCATCACTACACCAGCTCGAATCTGTGCACCCCAATAAATTGCATTCTTTTCCTTTATTAGTTGCTGGAAATAAAATTCCATAGTCAAGAGTTCCTTTCAAATACCTTAATATCCTCTTCGTCGCTGCTAGGTGTGATACCTTTGGCTTCTGCATGAATCCACTTACCATACCCACATTCCATGTTAAGTCATGCCTCGTATGACAAAGGTATCTTAAGGATCCAATAAGTCTTCTATATTGGGTTGGGTCGACATTATCTTTTTTTGAGTCTTTCGACAATTATAGTCTTGGTTCTGCAAGTGTCGAAGACGAATTGCATTCTTCCATCTCAAGTCTCTTGAGAATTTCTCCTGCATATCTTCTTTGACGATCATCAAACCTCTAATGGTCTTGTAGAATTTGATGCCAAGGAAATATGAAATATCACCCAAATTAGACATTTTGAATTGCTTACAGAGATTGTAACACCCCAATATTTCAATTATTAAATAATTGAATTTTAATTATTTATTTAATTACAAATTTAATTATTGTATTTTGGGATTATTGGAATTAATTAAATTAAGTGAAATTGGATTGTGGTGTAAAGATACGATTGTGGTAGGTGTGTAGTAAAGACTCTAAATCCTATTATTTGTTATTATTATTATTATTTTAGAATAATAAGGAACAAAAGAAGGAAAAGAGAAAGTGAGAAAGCAATTGGGAATATTCATCATACGTGAAAGTGAGAAGAGCAAAAGGAAGGAGAAAAGCCAAGAGTGTTAGAATCTGACGAATCCTTAAGGTAAGGGGTGATTTCGATTAATTACTATGCCTTATAGGTTTTAGGATCAATAGAATTGATTAAGCATGTTAGGGATCCCAATTTAGGATTTTCTAGGTTTGTAGGATTTGTCCTTAATGTTGTCGGTGTGAGGAATTGAACCAATTGCATGATATAGGATTATTAAGGATGATTGAAATGTATTATATTGCATGTTACTGTTGTTGTTTGATTGATTATACTGCCTTGGGATGCATGGATTCGATTGAGAATGATAGGAATTGAATTATAAACATATTGTTGTCAAAAATCTGCATTTCTGCTACTGTAGGTCACAGGAACCAGTTCCTGTGTGGGAGGAACCGGGTTCCTGGTACAAATTCCAGGGAAGGGAATTTTCTGTGTCGGAGGAACCGGGTTCCATGTATTCGGAGAAAATGGGTATTTTGAGCGAGAACGGTTACTCTGGTGAGGAACCGGGTTCCCAGTATAATTTTTACATAGAAAATAACATTTTTAGCAGGAACTTTGTTCCCTACTGGGAGGAACCGAGTTCCCCATACAATTTTCCAGAGAGTGTGATTTCCAGACTTGTGGAAACCGGGTTCTCCCTGGGAGGAACCTGTTACCGCTTTACCATTTTGAAAAATAACTAAACTTTAAAAATTCATAACTTTCAAACCGCAAGTCCGTTTTAATTGCCGTTTTGGACGTTGTTTCTTAAATTTAATGCTCTATTTTATAAAATGCAGAAAATAACTGTAGCTTGATTTTATTTTGAAAATGCGTCGAATTCCGAATTATGCGGTTTGTTACTTTGTGCATACTTGGTGTATACGCAGTAGTGTATCCGTGATATTTGATTGTATTAGGTTTTGGTGGATGAAGTGCATGTTTATGTTGTTTGATGTATGCATGATCAATGAGAATATCATGTTCTGGTTTGGTTTTGGTTTATGATGTTGATGTGATCATAACTTTATTGAATGTTGCATGCTTTATGATGTGCATGCATATACATTTTGGTGGTAGCTAATTCCCATTGTGCGGAATTAGTGAGTATTGCCAATAACCGTTCCCGGGTGATTATGGGTGGTGAGGCTGGATTCATGTCCGAGTGATTATGGACGAATCGATGTTTGTGACTTAGTTCACTTTTGGTACCACATGCATAGAGTCGTGCATTTGCATTAGTGTGAATTATAACATGATAGGATGGTTTCCTGTGTTATAATTTGTTTGCCATGTATGGATGTATGCTTATGAATTGAATGGTGAAAATTGACTTATCTGATTATGCTAAAAAGGGTGGATTAATATACTTGAGATATTTTATTGTTTTTGAGAAACTTATAATGCATTTTAATTATGATGAAGTCTCACCCTTACTTTGATGATTTCAGATTGATGTTTAGCGGCTTAGGAGCTGGTGAGCATGGCTCATTGAGCTATGCATTTCTTATTACGTGTCGGTGTTATGGTCTGATTTGTAACACTAGGGAACGTTTGGTTTAGAGTTATAATTAAACTTTGTTATTCCTTTTAGATTGTTTTTGGATTAACTATTGGTTTTGAATTATCCAAACTTGATAATAATTTTTTTGTGTAGAACATGTTAGTTTCTTGATTTAATTGGATTTGTTCTTCAAAGAAGTATGACATCTATTTGAATTTATTTTAATGAATTGTGACGCCATTTGTTTACATGTCAACTCTGAATTAATTGTATATTCGCGGGGTATTTTAGAAGGGTGTTACAATATTGGTATCATAGCATAGTCGGTCGTTGTGACTAGTGTCTTAGTGTCATTATTCCCTTTTGTATGCGACTAGTGCAAGGTAACACTATCGATACTTGTGTTCTAATGAGATTGTTTTGTGATGTTACAGAACAATGGCCGGAAGAGGTAACGGAAGAGATGACGCTACGATTGCTGAGGCTTTAGGGATGCTTGCTGGTGTGCTTGAAGGAAATCAACAGGGAGCTGGTATTGGTGCTGACAGGCAATTGGAGAATTTCCAGAGCAACAAACCTCCATTGCTCAAAGGCACGCATGACCCTGAAGGTGCTCAGAAGTGGCTGAAAGAGATTGAAAGGATCTTCAGAGTGATTGAGTGTGCTGAGGAGCTAGAGGAGAGGTATGGTACCTATATACTAGCGAGAGGCCGATGGTGGTGGGTTGCTACAGCGAGATGGAATAAGATGGTACTGCACTAACTTGGCGTGTTCGAAGAGCTTTTTGAGGAGGTATTTTCACGAAGACATTTGGGAAAAGAAGGGATAGAGTTTCTATAGCTCAAGAAAGGCAACAAGGCGTAAGTGAGTATGCTTCCAAATTCCTGAATTAGCTAAGTACTATGCTCACTACAACAATGATGAAGAGGAGAGTTTTCTAAATGTATTAAGTTTGAGAATGGTCTCCGTGATGATATTAAGCAGGGTATCAGATATCAGTGTATCCACAGGTTTCGTGATTTGGTGGATCGTAGTAGGATTCTGGAAGAGGATCTTGCTAACACTCGGTCTAATTCTCGTGGATTTGCTGATAGAAAGGGAAAGCAACAGATGGATCGTGGAAAATCTTATGACAGGAATAACCAGTGGTCTGGTGGATGGAAAAGACTTAGTGGGGGAGATTTTGGTACTTCGGTTAGAAGCTACAAGTGTGGTGAAATGGGGCATCGTATTCAAGAGTGCAGGAGTAATGACAAGAAGTGTTTCAATTGTGGAAAGCTCTGGCATGTGGCTAATGATTGCAAAGTGAGAATTGTGACTTGTTACAACTATGGAGAGGAAGTCCATACTCGTCCACAGTGTACTAAGCCAAAGAACGATCGGTGGTAAAGTATTCGCATTATGCGGGTGGAGACTAAGCGGATGATCGGTTGATTAAAGGTACATGTTTTATTAATGGCATACCTTTGATTGCAATTATTGATACTGGAGTGACTCATTCTTTTATTGCTTTGGATTGTGCTAAAAGATTGAATTTTGATATATCTGGTATGGATGGAAGTATGGTTATTGACACTCTTGCGTCGGGTTTAGTGACTACTTCATTTCTTTGTAGGAATTGTCCTATTGTGATTTTTGGTAGAGGTTTCGGTATGGATTTAGTGTGCCTACCGTTAGAACAACTTGATATTATCCTTGGAATGAACTGGTTGGAATTCAACCAGGTTCATATCAACTGTTTTGAGAAGACGGTTAGTTTTCCTGAAGTTGTCAGTGTTCAAGATGTGACTATGTCCGTTAAGCAGATGAATTTAGTTGTCAATGATGGTGTTGTGGTGTTTATGTTGTATCCTTCGATGGAAGCGAAAGGAAAAGCTAAGAGTAATGAATTACTAGTGGTGAATGAATTTCCAGAAGTTTTCGCGAAAGATGTTAGTGAATTGCCACCTGAGAGAGAAGTGGAATTTGCTATAGATTTGATTCTTAGAACTAGTCCGGTGTCGATGGCGCCTTATCGCATGTCGGCATCCGAATCATCTGAATTGAAGAAGCAATTGGAGGAATTACTTGAGAAGAAGTTTATCCGTCCTAGTGTTTCGCCGTGGGGTGCTCTTGTGTTGTTGGTTAAGAAGAAAGAAGGTTCAATGAGACTGTGTATTTATTACAGGCAGTTGAATAAAGTTACGATCAAGAATTGGTATCCATTGTCGAGGATTGATGATTTGATGGATCAACTAGTTGGAGCTTGTGTATTCAGTAAGATTAATTTGAGGTCTGGATATCATCATATTCGTGTGAAGATGGAAGATATTCAGAAGACTGCATTTAGAACGAGGTATGGACATTATGAGTATTTTGTTATGTCGTTTGGAGTTACTAATGAACCTAGTGTTTTCATGGAGTATATGAACAGGATATTTCATCCGTATCTTGATAAATTTGTGGTAGTTTTTTTTTATGACAATCTGATCTACTCAAAGAATGATGAAGAGCATGCATAACATCTTAGGATCGTGTTGGAATTGTTGAAAGAAAAGAAGCTCTATGTGAAGTTGTCTAAGTGTGAATTCTGGTTGGGTGAAGTAAGTTTTCTTGGTCATGTGATTTCCAAGAATGGCATTGTTATGGATCCTACGAAGGTAGAAGCGGTATCTCAGTGGGAAGCGCCGAAGAATGCTTCTGAAATCCATAGTTTTCTTGGTCTTGCAGGTTACTGCAAAAAGTTCATTGAAGGATTTTCGAAGTTAGCTTTACCGTTAACTAAGTTGTGAGGAAAGGAAAATGTTTGTTTGGGATTACGAATGTGAAAAAGGTTTCCAAGAGCTGAAGACGAGGTTGACTAGTGCTCTAATTTTGATTTTGCCGAATCCGGCGGAGTCTTTTGTTGTGTACTGTGATGCTTCATTGATGGGTTTAGGTGGTGTTTTGATGCAGGATAAGCAGGTAGTAGCTTATGCTTCAAGACAGTTGAAGATTCATGAAAGGAATTATCCGACTCATGATTTAGAGTTGGCAGCTGTGGTGTTTGTTTTGAAATTATGGAGGCATTATTTGTATGGTTCTCGGTTTGAGGTATTCAGCAATCATAAGAGTTTGAAGTATCTCTTTGATCAGAAAGATCCCAATATGAGACAAAGAAGGTGGTTAGAATTTCTCAAAGATTATGATTTTGGTTTGAATTACCATCATGGTAAGGCAAACATTGTTGCAGATGCGTTGAGTAGGAAGTCGTTGCATATGGCTATATTCATGGTGCGTGAATTGGATTTAGTTGAGAAAGAGACTTGAGTTTGGTATGTGAGAATACTCCTAATAGTGTTAAGTTGGGTATCTTTGAAGTTGACTAGTGGTATTCTTGATGAAATTCGATGAGGCAATCGATGTGGGTTTAGTTGATAAATTGCGTTGATCAACCAAGGTCAAGGGTGAATTCAAATTGCGAGAATGGTGTTATGAGGTTTGGTGATAGAGTCTGTGTTCCGGATATTGCTGAGATTAGGAAGAGTATTTTGGAAGAAGGACATCGTAGTGGATTGAGTATTCATCCTGGTGCTACTAAGATGTATCATGATTTGAAGAGGTTGTTTTGGTGGCCTGGAATGAAAAAGGAAATTGTTGAGTTTGTATATGCTTGTTTGGTTTGTCAAAAGTCGAAAATTGAACATCATAAGCCGTCGGGATTGATGGAACCATTATTTGTTTCGGATTGGAAATGGGATGGCATTTCTATGGATTTTGTGTCTGGTCTGCCGAGGACATCGAAGAATTGTGATTCTATTTAGGTTATTTTCAATCGATTGACGATGCTCATTTTATTCCGATAAGAATGGATTATCATGGAGAAGTTGGCTCGATTGTATGTTGAGAAGATCGTGAGTTTGCAGTATTCCTTCTAGTATTGCGTCGGATAGAGATCCGAGGTTTACATCTAAATTTTGGACAAAAAGCTTTGGGTACTAAGTTGAGGTTGAGTTACGCATCATCATGAGCGGAAAGCGATTCGATCGTTAGAGGATTTGTTGTGTGTCGAGAGAAAGGTGGAGTTTGGGATAGTTACTTGCCATTGATTGAGTTTACCTATAACAATAGTTTTCATTCGGTATTGGTATTGATCTTTTGAGGCATTGTATGGTAGGAGGTGTAGGACACCGTTGTGTTTGGAGAAAGCGTTGTAATTGGACCGAGATTGTCCAAGACTTGAAAAAGATTAAGAGAAAGATGAGAGCTTCTCGAGTTTTCGAAAAGAGTTATCATGATAAGAGGATGAAGGATCTCGAGTTTAAGCCATGTAAATAACTCCATGGTGTTATTGAATTGATTGCATAATTATTCCGTGCTTTATTGAATTGTTGGTTAAAAAAATTATGGATTATCGCAATTATTTACCGATCCATTGCCCATTGAATTGAAAGTAAAGATGTTGGTGAAATTGAGGATCGTTGATAAAAGGAACTAAGAAAACATTAGTGAAAAAGCTGAAATTAAAAAAATTCTTAATTGAATATTTTAAAAATTTAATTATTGATTTTGATTGTTGGATTAAAAATTAAGTGAAATTGGATTGTAAAAGAAGTTGTAGTTATTCTAATTATTATTATTATTATTTTAGAATCATAAGGAACAAAAGAAGGACAAGAGAAAGTGAAAAAAATTGGGAATAAATCAAAAGAAAGAGAGAAGGAAAGAAAAGCCAAGGTGTCGAATCCTTAAGGTAAGGGTGATTTGATTAATTACTATGCCTTATAGGTTTTAGGATCAATAGAATTGATTAAGCATGTTAGGAATCCCAATTTAGGATTTTCTAGGTTTGTAGGATTTGTCCTTAATGTTGTCGGTGTGAGGAATTGAACCAATTGCATGATATAGGATTATTAAGGATGATTGAAATGTGTTATATTGCATATTCTTGGGTTTATGGATTATACTACTTGGGATGTATGGATTCCATTGGAAATGAAGGAATTGAGTTATAAACATATTGTTGTCAAAAATCGCAAAATTCAGAGGTGGCGGAAAAGGAATTTCTACAAATTCGAAGAAACGAAATTCCCATTATTCGGTGAGGGGTATTCTCGGTGAAACAAAGAAAATAACATTTTAGCGAACTTGTTCCTCACAGGAGGACGGGTTCCCGTACAATTTTCAGAGTGTGATTTCGGACTTGTAAACGGGTTCTCCACAGGAGGAACACAATTCCCATTTGAAAAATAACTAAACTTTAAAAATTCATAACTTTGTAGCTTGATTTTATTTTGAAAATCGTCGAATTCGAATTATGCGGTTTGTTACTTTGTGCATACTTGGTGTATCATGGTGTATCCGTGATATTTGATTGTATTAGGTTTTGGTGGATGAAATGCATGTTTATGTTGTTTGATGTATGCATGATCAATGAGAATATCATGTTCGGTTTGGTTTTGGTTTATGATGTTGATGTGATCATAACTTTATTGAATGTGCATGCTTTATACATTCATATGTGGTGGTTTCCCCGTGTGATTAGTGGTATTCCAATTCCTGATTATGGGTGATTATGGATGAATCGATGTTTGTGACTTAGTTCACTTTTGGTACCACATGCATAGAGTCGTGCATTTGCATTTGTGTGAATTATAACATGATAGGTTGGTTTCCTGTGTTATAATCTGTTTGCCATGTATGGATGTATGCTTATGAATTGAATGGTGAAAATTGACTTATCTAATTATGCTAAAAATGGTGGATTAATATACTTGAGATATTTTATTGTTTTGAGAAACTTATAATGCATTTTAATTATGATGAAGTCTCACCCTTACTTTGATGATTTTAGATTGAAGATTAGCGGCTTAGGAGCTGGTGAGAATGGCTCATTGAGCTATGCATTTCTTATTACGTGTCAGTGTCATGCTCTGATTTGTAATACTGGGGAACATTTAGAGTTATAATTAAACTTTGTTATTCCTTTTAGCTTGTTCTGGGATTAACTATTGGTTTTGAATTATCCAAACTTGATAATAATTTTCCGTTGTATAGAACATGTTAGTTTCCTGATTTAATTGGATTTGTTCTTCAGTGAAGTATGACATCTGTTTGAATTTATTTTAATTAATTGTGACGCCCTTTATTTACATGTCAACTCTGAATTAATTGTATATTCGAGGGGTATTTTAGAAGGGTGTTACAGAGATCACCTTTGAAGTCTTTGATCTCTTTCTTGAAACTACATGTTATTAACAAGTCATCGACATAGAGACATAGTATAAGCAATTCACTATTGTTTCTTCTTACATATGCTCCATGTTCAGTTGTGTATTTCACAAATTCCTTCTCTCTTAGAAAGCAATCAATCTTCTTGTTCCAAGCTCTTGGAGCTTGTTTCAATTCATATAGGGCTTTATGAAGCATGTACACCTTCCTTTCTTCGTTACGTTTCACAGACCTTACTGGTTGTTTAACATAAACTTCTTCGTTTAAGGGTTCATTCAGGAATGCACACTTCACATCCATTTTACATATGTGCCAACTGTTTATTTCTACTAAACCAACAACCAACCTAATTGTTTAGATTTTAGCCATAGGTTCAAAAACCTCATCGAAGTCAATTCCTTCTTTCTGGATAAATACTTTCGCCATTAGCCTTGCTTCGTGTCAAGTTACTTCCCCTTTAGGATTCATATTCACTTTTCATACCCACTTGACATCAATTTCCTTATTGCCTTGAGGCAATTCAACAAGTGACCAAGTGTTGTTGTCTTCGATGGATTTCACTTCTTCGTTCATCGCTTTCACCCACTTTGAATCTTTCAATGCTTCAGCTACATTTACGGGTTCGACATCTACATAGAAAGCATAGTGTACAAGTTCAACATTATCAATTACATCATCTAATTTAACCACACAATCTTGCAATCTTACAGGCATGTGTCTTGTTCTTTGAGGTCTGCTTGTACTTGTACTTGAGTGATATATAATTGTTGGTTCCTCTTGTCGAACTTCTCTTTCGACTTGAGTTTCTGGTTCTTCAAGTAAAATTTTCACTGAACCTTTCTTGATATTTTGAGTCCAATCCCATTCTTTCAGCTCTTCTATGATCACATCTCTGCTGATCACAATCTGCTTGTTCACTGGGTGGAATAACTTGTAACCTCGTGTCAAATGACATTCTAATAGAATCATTTGACTCGACTTGTCATCAAGTTTTCTTCTCAATTAATTTGGCACATGTCTATGTGCAATAGATCCAAATACCTTCAGATGACTCAAGCTTGGTTTTACACCAGACCGACATTCTTCTAGAGTAATGCCTTCTAGCTTCTTCGTTAGGCATCTGTTCAAAATATATGTTGTAGTAGACACAACTTCACCCCAAAACTCTTTAGGTAAATTCTTTCCTTTCAACATACTTCGAACCATGTTCATGATGGTTCGATTCTTCCTTTTTGCAATACCATTCTACTGTGGAATGTAGGGTGGCACCACCTAATGCACAATCAATTCTTTTTCGTATAACTTGTCGAAGTATTTCGACACATACTCTCCACCACCATCAGTTCTCAAAACTTTAAGCTTTCGACCACTTTGCCTTTCGACCATAGATTTAAACTTGGTAAATACCTCGATCACTTCACTTTTCTTCTTGATCAGGTAAGTCCACAGTTTTTGACTGAAATCATCTATGAATGTGACAAAGTATTTATTACCTCTAAACGAGTCCACCTAGATTGGTCCACATACATCAGAGTATATGACTTCGAGAACAGCCTTCGACTTGCTTCCTGCATCCTTGTTGAAGTTATTCTTGTGTTGCTTCGCTTGCACACATTCTTCACACACTCCGTTTGGAATGTCAATTTCTGGCAATTCTGAAACCATACTTTTTCTCCTTTAATCTCTGATGTCTCTGAAGTTGAGATGGCCTAGTCGATAGTGCCATATCCATTCGTCTCTACTAGCTGCAGTTGAAAGGCACTTGTACTCCATCACATTAAGTTCGATCTTGAAGGTTCTATGCTGGGACATAGGGGCCTTCAAGATTAATCTTCCATTCGCGTCGATGACTCTCATCATCTTGTCTTTGACAATTACTTTGTAATTCTTTTCGACCAACTTCCCTATACTAAGAAAGTTTTTCTTCATGCCTGGAATGTATAACACATTTGAAATTCGGCGTTTTCCATCTTTCCTCATGATCATAACATCTCAACACCTTTAGTGCTAGAGTATTGTCATTTGCAAATTTCACCATGTTCTTCACGAGGATTTAGATTAACAAACCAATCTTTCCTTCGGACACAAGTGATGAACATCCACGAATCAAGTACCATTGGTCCTTGAATTTTTATTCATCCCTTGTTGTGACCATCAACATCATATCTTCTTCTTCATACTTAGCGAACTTTGCATCACTTTCTTGATTCTTTTGCTTCTCTAAACACACACTCGAATAGTGACCATACTTCTGACAATTGTAACATTGAATGTGACTATTGTCAGGATTTCGACCACCACCTCTTCCTGTATTTGCAACACTACCTTGCAACACCACCTCTTTGGTTGCCTTGGTATGGTCTTTTATGATTCGAAACGTTTCCTTCATTCTGGTTTCCTCTGACAGTTGAATTGTTGTAGCCACCTCTACCTCTGTTAAACCATTTTCCTTTGCCTTTGATTTCTTTTATTGAATGTACTTGCAAAGCCACACCACTCTTTGACTTGCCTACAACTCCTTTGTTCATGAGATTCAAGCGTCCCTTGAAGCTCTTCCTTTGTCAATTTTGACAAATCTTTCCCTTCTTTTATAGACACCACCACGTGGTCGAACTTAGGGGCCAAAGATCTCAAAATCTTGGAAACAATAGCTCTTGTTATTAATGCTTTTCCACATCTCTTGATTTGATCCACTAGTTTTGTAACCCTAGTGAAGAAATTAGATATGCTTTCACTATCTTCCATCTGAAACAATTCATACATTCTCTTGTGAGTTTGTAACCTCACTTCTTTCACCCTTTCAGCGCCTCCAAAAGATTTCTCAAGAATCTCCCTAGCTTCTCTTGCATTACGAATCAACGACCTTTTCGAAGTTGTTTGGACTCAGACTGATAAATTATAAAAGACAACTTTATAACTCTTCTTATCTGATTCTATGTGTTCTTTCTTTTCTTCTTTTGAAGCATCTTCTTCAAGCTCTTCTACTCCATCCTTTACAAGATCCCAAAGACCTTGACAACGGAATAAAACCTTCATTTGCTTACACATATTCACATAGTTATCTACTTTTAGAAATGGTAGAATTGCTGGATGATTTGCATTCCCATAACTCACTACCATCGTGAATTCTTCTTCCATGATTGTTCTTGATTTTTCTTCCCTTGAATCGATTAATCGGAGCTCTTGATACCATATGTTGGAAATCCACAAAAACCTATGATGAATTTCTACCAATCTTGACGAACAAGATTGATATCACCACACAATAACGGTGAACAATTAAAAGAAAAGGAAGAAGAAGAAGAAAGAATTATTTTTTGCAGAGTTTCTCTCTGCCCACAAACTGTGAAAAACCTTCATTATTCACTTTACAACTTCAAAATACTATGAATGAATTGAGTACAAAAATAGGGGTTACTCCATCTATTTATAGATTTAGATTAGCTTGCTCCCTAATCTAAATCAAATATATGCTATTTTAGATTTAAATCAAATCTATCTAAATCTAAAATCAAATTTGTGTGTAACAAACTGTTTCTACACTCCTAAATCAAATCAAATCTTTTTGACACAAGAAATTACTTTCAACATATCTATCTTGACAGAAGCAAAGTCTAGAATCTGATTCGGTTGGAAGCTTCTCAAGTAAGCGACGAGCGACGATGCCTGTGTTGTCGATGACGACACTAAACTCCCCCAAAGAGTTGTCTGAACTCAGTGGTGGAGGTGGCGGTGGAGGAAAGGAGAGTCACGGTGGCGCAGAGAGCGTGTTGTGAGAGTGTTGATGAAGCTCTTCGGAGAACAATTGTAAACATGGTAATGGCAGAAAACAAAAAAACACTAACGGTGTAATCTAACAAAGAAGAAGATGTTCCTAAAAACCAAAGGAGATATTTCATGGAGTGGAAATCGTGGGGTGCGAGACTTCATTTAAGATATCATGCACCCTCACATGTTGCATAATATTTTTTTTTTTTAATTATAACCTGTAGTTTATTTAAGTGATGTTTTTTATTCTAACTAATTAATATTATATCTATTAAATAAAATAAATATATTTTAAATATATAAAATATATTATTTTTAATAATTTGAATCAAATAAAATTTATATGTATTAAATTTTTCTTTTAAAAAAACAATAAACAAATTATATCTTCTTTAAAGTTTAGGATTACGATACAGCTGAAGAGAGAATCGTGAAGATTCAAATGGATAAAATAAAATTTTATTTTATTTTAAATTTATTTTTCTAACATATTATTAATAATATAAAAACAAATATATTTTTTATATTAAAATGTCATAAATTAATCACAACATTCTACTTTCAAATGAAATAAAAGTGAATCATTGCATACAAAAATAATTTAATTTATTAGAATTTTTATCTTTAAATTCTATTTATTTATTTTTTTAAATTTTTTTAAATTTTTCAACTTGTTATTTATAATATAAAAATAAATACATTATTTGTATTATAAATTGTTTATTTGATTTGGTCAAAATTGATGTGAATCGATTAATTTATCAACATGGAACCCATTGATTTGAAGACGTGAAGAATCTATTTAAATAAAACTACTATTATTTTTAAATTATTTAAAAAAATGATTGTATTAATTAAAAATATCATATTTTACTTTTTATGACTAAATAAAAATATAAAAAATAAACAAGTATTTCCTGCGGATTTATTAATAGAGTTTAATGTTTTTGAAAACGTGATATCCGCAGTTAATTCCGCAGGAAAAATCTACAGAAATTTATTTGAAAAAACTTTGTAGAAATACCTGCGAAATTTGCTGCAAAATTGTATTCTATAAAAAAATATTTTTTATTTCACTAAACCGCAGCAAAATCTACACGTATATTTGTAGATATATTTCCGCAGTAAATTCCATAAGAAAGTGCATATTTCTAGTAGTGTATGCTAGTTTACATTACTTAGCACAAAAGCTATAAATGTACGTATGCCTCTCTCTCTGCTTCATTCAAAAGCTATATGTTTATCTACATAGTAATTCGTTCATCTCTTGCTTTGGATCCTACTCCCTCCTTCATGGACAATCTTGGCATCACACTAGTAAATAGTTATGTCAACATATAATAAACAAATATTATGTATTTCATCACAGCGAAGGAATGTGCCTTATACAAATAAGATAAAAGAACTCAATTGTATGTTACACTTTATTTATTCTTGTAGGAATAACTCGCAATGGTTGGTCGACGTCTCTATCTCCATTTTCCTTTTTCCAGTCAAAAGAATTAATCAATGATCCTAACATGGTGTGTAACATTCGTACAGCGAGTGGTAAACCAGGACACATTCTTCTCCCACCACCAAATGGCGTGAATTGAAAATATTGTCCCTTGAAATTAATTTCCGACCCAAGAAATCTTTCAGGAGAAAACGTATTCGGATTGTCCCAAATGATAGGATTTCTTCCCATGGCCCATTCATTAACTAAAACCTGTGAACCTTGTGGAATAGTGTATCCATGAATTTTTACATCTTTTCTAGCTTTCCTTGGCAGTAAAAGTGGAGCAGATGGATGCAAACGTAGTGTTTCTTTTACTACTGCTTGCAAATATGGGAGTTTAGAAATATCTGATTCGTCAATTAAATTTCCTATACCAATTACTTGTTCAAGCTCTTCTTTAGCTTTTGACATTACATGTGGATTGTGAATTAATTCTGCCATGGCTCGTTCTATTGTGTAGGAAGTTGTATCAGTTCCCGCAACAAATAAATCCTATAATAATGAAAAAAAATTAATATAAATATTTCTTTCAACAAATTATAATATATATTTAATAATAAAAAATATATATAATAGAAAAGTGATGGATAGAAAATTACCAGAAATAAATGTTTAATCTTTGTGTTGTCCATCTTTTTGTCATCCTCTTTAGAGATGTTGAGAAGCATGTCTAACATGTCACCATTTGGGATGTAATTTTCGTCTTCTCTTAACTTCAATCTTTTGACAGTATATGAATCAATTATTTGCAACAACTTTTCAAGATAAGTAGCTGATATTCCTTTAATACCTTGTGGATCAAACATCCTTAAAACAGGAAAGAAATCAACCAAGTTTGGTGTTCCTATGACTCTCACAAGATTTTCAATGATATCTTTATACTCATCAGTTTCACCAGCAGAATTAGCAAAATCCATAGAGAAAAAGTGTTTGACAAAAGTTCAATGTAGTCTTAAAAGCAGCTCTTCCAATATCTACTGCTTCACCTGTTATACTGCTTCTATCAATATCACATAAAAAGTCTTGAAGCTTGTTACACCTAAGTTGATAACTTGCATCAAGTGTTTTGCTGGAAAACAAATGATTTTTGCTTATTTTTTTAAGGTCTCTCCAAAGATCGCAAGCTGGCATAAAGGGTAAGCTAAAATGTTGATGATCAAGAACTGCTACAGCTTGAGGAATTGTCGGTCTGAGAGGAAGAGATCATGAGTTTGAAGCACTTCTTGTGCAATTTCTGGTGATGAAATTACAAAGGTTGTTATTTGGCCTACCTTCAAACGCATTATTGGGCCATATATTTTAGAAAGTTTGGCTAACGAGTGTTGTGGTTTCAGTTTTCCTAATTCAGAAGCATTTAGCATAAGGGTAAGAAGTGAAGGCCCTGGTGGAACATTGATATGTTTTTTGGTTGTACTGAATAGTGTTACAGCAATGTATGATAGAAAGAGGAGGAACATTGTGGTTGCAAGATACATTTCAGAATTCATCTTATCTTATGAAATGATATTGCTTGTTATTACTGAATGTGAAACTAACTCATTTATATATAGACTCATGAGCATGGAAATATGTCATCTTAACGTAGTGGAAGTCCATAGTCAAAACATGTGCATGGGAAAGTATGTCATGGCGGGCGCTGGCTATGTTTGTTGGTGAACATTTAACATGTTCAAATAATCAAGTCTAGCAAGACAAACTTTTGACTCTAAGAGCATGTTCAAATAATTAAAAATAACGTACACAATTAAATTTATTCTTCAATTAAATATAATACCATTAATTAGTCTAACATACATAAATTTTTTAATATTTAACGTTGTGTAGTATCAAATACGGCAAAATATTTAATAAACTAGAGTCAAAAAGGAAGGATTGGTACAATTAATAATAATTTTCAATCGTGCGCATTTCTGATATTGCAGCCAAGAAAATAATACAATTAAAACAATTACTCGTATTTTTAATCAAAAAAATAATAATTAGTACTTGTTTTAAGGATTAAATGATACAGTTAAATTATATTTTTATAAATTAGAGATCATCGAGTATAGATTACAATATACAACAAAGTTCTCTTTCTCAAAAAATTAATACTAATGTGTCTACAATTGAATTTGAACTCAATATCTTAGTTAAATTAAAAAGAGACTCTATCATCTCTTCCAAATACTCACTTTAAAAATATATATTATCTTATATTATTAAAAATGTGTTATAAAATTGTTATATTCATTTCACATATTACGGCCAAAGGAAATAATATAATTAAAATAATTATTTGATGTAGTAATAAATGATGTGAATTAAAAAATTTAGTATCCAAGTTTGACTTGGAAGTATATATATTGTCTTATATTTTTGTTACGAGAATAGAGTTAACTCATAATATTAAACAAATGAAAATTAATACAAGGAGGTACATCATTAACGATACTACATCTAGACTAAGAATTGCCCATTCACTAACGAGTCTGTAATCATATTCGTTTGATGTTTAATAAACTTAACTTCAAAATTTGAAATAAGACTCGGTAAACTTTTGATAGAATGAATAATAATACTAAATTCATAATTACCTGTACTAATATAATTTATTCCTTGAACCACCAGTTGAGAGTTACTCTCGAAAATCACATATTGTTCAGGTTCATGGAAACAATATGTTGAACAATCTCTTTCAGAGTAAGGCTTTAGTGTTGATAAGGGACATAATATCCATATCCAAAGCAACACATGCACTGATGAATCTTCCCAGGTTATCTCGAAGGCACCAACCCCTATTGGTGGTCTGATGGTTATTATTAAAGCCGACATCAATATTACATTTCACCCACTCTTCCCTTGGAGGGGGTCCAAACTACCAGATACTGAGTTCCATTATTCGAATCTTGAATATCACGGGCATCATACCAATTAATCTAGGTATAACAGGCTTTTATGCCTAGTCTGGAGAGATCCTCCCTATCATTATTCCAAACAATGTTATTCCAATTCTTCCAAAGCCCCTCTAACAACCTAGTGAATATACCAACAACCTTCTTATCTTCTTTACTACAAATGTGAAGAATGAGAGATTTAGCATCATTAAAATTTTTAAAACAGTGATCAATAAAGGTGGACAAACTTGCTGCCTGCCAACAATGATTAGTGGTTCTACAACCAAACAATACATGCCAATCATCCTCTTTCTCTCAATCGCACAAAAGACAAGACAACAGACATTCAACATAATGTTGCCTAAGCCTACGACACGAAAGAAGACACCCTCTACAAATTCTCCAAAGAATGTGTTTAACTTCAGGAGGAGCCTTGATACTCCACAAGCTGTCCCAATTACCTTTCACTTTACTGTTAGGTTGTTTAACATGAGAATTCCTCCAAAGTCTATAACTCGTGCGAACACTATAATCCCCATTATTCTCTTCATTCCAAACCAGCTCATCCTCTATTAACGGAACATTCAGGACCTCTTTAGATACTACATGATCAAGCAAGGAATTAATAACTTGAGTATCCCACTGTTTAATATTAGGCAAGAGAAGATCTTGAACAAAAATATTGTATGTACACACCTTGAGGAAACCGACTTACTAGACATAAATATTTACTCCCACAAGTCCAAGGCTCGTGTAAGATCTTAATATTACTCTCATTACCAATACTTCACCTACATACCAAACACAAGACATCCTTAGCTTTCCAAAGACTCCTCCATAAATAACTCGGATTATAACTAATCTTAGCATCCAAAAAAGAGGAATTAGGAAAGTACTTTACTTTAAAGAATCTGGACACTAAGGATAGGGGTTTTGTCAACAACTTCCACCCTTGTTTTGCAACCATAGCCAAATTAAATGCCCTAAAATCCCTAAATCCCAAACCTCCTTCTCTCTTAGGGCACACCAATTTATCCCACGCCATCCAATGGATTCCCATATTATTATCTCCACCTCCCAACCAAAAGGAATTCAACATCTTTTCAATGTCACTCTCCACCACATAAAGAATAACATACACGCTCATGATGTAAGAAGGAATATATTGCAAGATAGATTTAACCATCACCTTTTACCAGCCTTCGACAATAATCGACCCCCTTCCCTAAATATTAGTTCTTTTCCAAATACGATCCTTTATAAACGCAAAAGTCTCCTTCTTACTACGACCAATCATCGAGGGTAAGCCCAAATACGAGCTTGTCCCAAGAACATGATGAACGCTTATCATATTAGCAATATCCTCCTAGGCCGGAATACTAAGATTACGACTAAAGAAGACCTATGACTTAGTCATATTAATTTCTTGTCGAGACGCCATGGCATAGATCTTAGTAAATCCATGAGGTGAGACACCTCTGCTATAGAAGCGCTGTAAAATAAAAAATAGTTGTCCGCAAAAAGAAGATGGGACACACTAGGTGCCTCTTTGCAATTAGGAATACCATGAACGTCCCCTCGAGCAACTGCGCCTTTGATAAGGGCCGAAAGACCTTCAGTGATAATAATAAAGAGATAGGGAGATAGTGGGTCCCCTTGTCTCAATCCTCTTCCTGGTTGAATTAGACCAACTTTATCTGTATAAAAAATATTGTATTATTTAAAAATATCATATTTTACTTTTTATGTCTAAATAAAAAAAAAATAAACAAGTATTTCCTGCGGATTTATTAATAGAGTTTAATGTTTTTGAAAACGTGAAATCCGCAGCTAATTCCGCAAAAAAAAACCTACAGAAGTTCATTTGCAGGAACTTTGCAGGAATACCGGCAGAATTTGCTACAAAATCGTATTCCACATGAAAATATTTTTTGTTTCACTAAACCGCAACAAATTCTACAGATATATTTGTAGATATATTTCCGCAAATTCCACAAGAAAGTGCATATTTCTAATAGTGTATGCTAGTTTACATTACTTAGCACAAAAGCTATGAATGTACGTATGCCTCTCTCTGCTTCATTCAAAAGCTATATGTTTATCTACATAGTCAGTCGTTCATCTCTTGCTTTGGATCCTACTCCCTCCTTCATGGACAATCTTGGCATCACACTAGTAAATAGTTATGTCAACATGCTGTCCAAATGCTGCAAACTAAGCTCATGAATAAGCAAGCAGTGCAAGTCATTTTATATTCTAGTAAATAATTAAATCAATATATTTGTGATTAGTTCACTAACCAACTTTGAAAGAATAAGTTCTAAGCGATGAATGAATAGTAGAAGAAGACATGAAGGATCTAATGAAACATTTAATTAAGATTTTTGTGTTTAATAAATAAATAAATAAATAAAAGAAGGAAGTGTTATTGAAAGAACGAGGGAAGGAAGTGAAAATAAATGAGGGAAAGTTTTGAATCAAATTTTTTATCTTCAAACGTATTCCACTCTATTTATAAAATTTTAAAAATTACGACATTTAGATTTATAATTTGTGGATGTAGTAAAAAAATAATTCCAGAATTCTTTTTCAAATTAAAAGTTTAGTAAAAAAATAATAATGAAAGAGGATTTATTGTTAAAGGTTGAGCAACAAAAATTCTCTTAATAGCTTCGAGCTTCTTCTTGTTCGGCTTAAGATTGCTCGATGACGGCGAAGATGAAGAAAAAGCGATGGAAAGCGGTAAATTGTGAAAGTGGAGAAGGGAAAGCGGTGAACATTTTGGTTTTTGGTGGTGAGTGGCCAAAAATTATACGGCAAAATGAAAATTTTCTGCCAAAAACTGTGTTTTGGTTTTTTTATTAATTATATATTTAAAAAATAGGCGATTTTTTTATAGTAAAGTATTTTAGATTTTATTTTATTAATTATATATTATGAAATAATAGGGCTTTCTTATAAATGTTAACATAGGATAGTACAATAATAGTGTTTAACAAAAGTGTTTTCTTAATGAATAATATTAGTAGTGTTTTGACGAAAGTGTTATTTTAGTGTATAACATTAATAGCATTTTGGAGTAAGCACTATCTTATTGAAGTTTAATAATAACGTTTTTTTACAAAGTGCTATCAAAATCATTGTTTGTATCATATAATAATGTGTTGTCATAAAGTACTATTATAGATGTGTTTATTCATTTTTAATAGGACTTTCTTTAAAAGTGCTATTAAATTAGGCGATACAAAATATCAATTTTGGCTATCGATCAATATCAATTTTAGTTAAGTACTAAACATTAACGTCATTTGTGGAAATCAACTCTTAATTTCCATGAAATTCTAGTGATGCATCACCCTCAATTCATAGCCAGATCTCTACTAGTACCACCGAGAGATGCAAATAGTCACCTCATACATCACAACCAAGAGCTTTATTAGATCTTTTGATTTCGTTCCACCTTAATTGGTCGCCATCATTGAGTCCACAACATAGTGACGTCTAACGTAGATCCAATATCGGAGCACCTATTTCAAACATAATTGATATTAAACCGCAAAATGAGGATCGAGTGAAACTAGGACGTCTAGATCTCGAGAAGATAAATGCGGCCGAGAAGATAAAAGGAACCTCAAGCACGAAGTTGTTTTTAAATATCACTCACCATGAGTGATGGAACGGTTATAGGATCCCGCGTAGACTACGAAATTCACATAACACCCTGACGCGATTAAGCAGCTAAACATCTGTTAATCATATTTGAATACATAATATGATGGAGATCCATTGGCCTTCAACGATTTCGTAACTCGCATGGGAGGATTGACATATTTGATATTGTCAATGTAAAAGGAGCGAACTAGAAAAATGTGACTTAACTTTTTGATAATGTCGTGTGGAAGTGTCATCAAAGACGTCCTAGTAGATCCTACATGGAAAAACTAAATGTCGCAGATTCTCCAATCCACATGAAGATGCGTATCAAGAAAGAAAAACTAGGCTCAACCCATGCAGGATAGAAATGAGCAGAGTGTATCGAAAGAGGCTCATTCAGAAAACTTAATCACTTCTTCAAATCCAAGTAACTCATGTCAAGGTTATTCTAGCCAAACCCATTGAGGTAGAATTTGACCTCCCTGTTTTGACCTTCCTGTTGACCTCACTTATAAATACATGTTTAGACCTTATATTGTCCGATGTGAGACTCTTAACATATACAAATGGGATTATCAAGGCAGTTGGTCATTCGCAAGAGTGATTAGAGAGAACTCACTCAAAGGAAACACTACTACAAAAGGGATACAACAACACCCAAGTCACCACGATTCTTCCAAACCCCGTGGTGACATCTCAAAACTCATGCACTAATTTTTTTTAATAAAAAATTATTAGTATATAATTACGGTTGATACCCTAATCGTGGTGATACAATCAAGCTTTCATGGGTTCCAACCTCAATGCCCTCAAATATATTATTCATTTAACGTTAAAGCACGTCTTTTCTATTTTATTTATTTTTAAATATAAAATAAAGGGTTATGATTTAAGTTATCTTGTTCAACTGTTGTGACACGTTATATATATCACCACGGTTGGTAATATAAACAGTTGTGAAAATCGTATAAAAGCAAATTAACTCCCGCTCTTTGACAATAGTGATGATTCGGACTTATGGTGCAAAAGTTATGACCAAAATGATTTCGTAGTACAAAATCCAGCGAGCTGTTGCGGGCACCAGTAATGCACGTTACAGGCCGTAACGGAGCCCAGAAAGTCGTATTTTCATGCAATTTTGTGTGATTGTTCTTATTTTTTGAGCATTTCAACAAACCCCAAACCCCTAGTTTTGACCTCCAATTACCCCAAAACATATCATATCATATGGTACTTGAATCAAGGGGAATAACACATCATAAATCATCATACTATCATCATCAACAAAACCCTAAATACTAGTGTACCAATACCTAAACCTTATACTAATTATAATAACAACGATAAATTCTCCTTGCCTTAGATTATAGCTAGCAATTGTTGATTCTCTTTATGTTCTACCGTAAATCTCTTTGTTCTCTTATTGCCCTAGCTCTGCTGCATTCTTCAAACTTTTTCACAATGCACAAACTGATACATTGTTCCCCATATTCCCTGTTTAACCTTTGGACCGTTTCTATGGTCTTCTTGTCTTACCCTCACTAATCCACATAATATTACCACCTTGCCCTTTTCATCTCTACATCATATTATCTCTATTTTAATAATAATAATAATAATAATTCGAATAATTATTCTAAATTATTTAAGTTATCTAAAATACTCCACATCACCTTAATTCCCTCTAATCCACAACATAATACTACAACACATCACATCCAACGACATATCAACATATTTTCATCAATAATTCACCAATATTCCTAATAACTCAATTACATAAGTAATTCTAAAAATTGGGGTGTTACAACTCTCCCCCACTTAAAGAATTTTCATCCTAAAATATTATCGGAGAAAACAACTGCGATGCGATTCCGTATCCTACACCCTAACTCCTACTTCACGTTTGGAAACATTTCGAACACCACTGATCAATATTCCACATCGTTAACCATATTAGTCTGACATGATGCAATGCTACCAAGTTACAAATGCACATGTTGACTTCCTCCTTATCCCATCACCTTATGTAGCACTTCTCTAATTTCCCTTCATAGGAATGAGTTACCCGCATACCGAATGAGCTACAACATAGTTTAAGAACATAGAGTTCTACGACATGAACATCGTCTTTATCAATTCATTACACAACAACATTGTTGATTCTCTATTTTTAGGATTGACTTTATGTTTGATAAAACTAATATAGTAGTGTCATACCCCCAATTTTTGACCTAAGATACCACCTTATATCATTCACATGTGCATCATTGCATCACTAACACTCTCAGAATATGATAGATCCTGTGTGTGCTCCTAAAGCCAAATTAGGGTTTTTTTTTCAAAATTTCATCTGTTCAAGATATGATAAATTAGGGTTTGAGTCTCCACTCACCTCAATTGATCTATCTTAATCAATCATCAACATTTGATCTTCAAATTCCTAATTTTTTCTCATGATCTACCTTGAATCGACCAATTAGGGTTTTGATCGAAGATAGTAAATCATTGACTTTCTGCTCAATGAATGACCTATTTGCTTGGATATTGATCTTAAAATCATCAATGCAACATCTTGACCTAATTTCTTGGTTCAAAACATTACAAAATCCATATTTCTTCATCAGACAAATTCTGAATCATTTGATGAAAATTCAACTGTTCAAAAAAGTCAAACTTTGACTTTTTGTCAACTTTTTCAAATCCAAATTTTTCATTCATAAAATCATTTCAAATTATCCATCATGATCATAAAAATCAAGAAATGTGAAAAGTCAACAAAAGTCAAAGTTGAAATTTTCTAACACTTAAAAAAATTCAAGTGTTAAAAACATGGTTTTCCTTACTTTCATGGTCATTTTCACCTAGATCCATTTTGATTCAAGAAAACCTCAAAACATGAAAGTTGTAGATCATATTACAAGATTTCCAAAATATCCAAGAACTTGAAAAAACACTTTGTGTAGCTAGGGTTTTGAAATTGAAACTTAGAGCTCCATAACCTTAAATTGCAAGTCATTTTTCAAGATTATAGGTCATTTTTCACAATTTTCCCCTTCTAGAAGCCTTGTCACCATTGAGAGATAAGTTATAACTGATAAATATCAGTTAGAAATGATTGGGAGAAGGATTGTATCAAGAGGAAATTTTAACCATGGTTAAAGAAGTTAATCATGTGCATTAAATGTAAAAGATTCCTTCTTACCTCTTAAGCCAACTTGCAAACTCTTTCAATTGAATCTTTGCCTTGCTATTCAGAATTCTTGGCCTATAAATAGAGGTCACTTCTTCATTCAAAATCACCCCAAAGCATCATAATCCAAGCTTTCCTTCTTTCTTTCTTGTTTTTCAAGTTTCAAGTTTCTAAGTGGGAGAATTTGCAAATTTCAAGCCTTGCAATTTCTGAGCAATCTTAGGCTTCAAATATTTTCTAAACATCATTAGAAAGTTGTTAGAATCCTCAAGCTAGCCCAAGAACTAGCCAAACTCAAAAATCACCTCTAACTTCCTAAACATGTCATTTTAAGCCAAAACTTCCAAATTTCCATTCCACTCGTGCAAACTTCAATCTTTCACTTTAAACACCTTCCATACACTTCATATGAGTGATCCAAACACTCATCAATGACCTGTAAAAGCTCCATCATCAAATTCAATTTCACTTTGAGCAAACTGCGGTTGGACTTGGGTACACTGATCTAGACCATCTCCAAGCAAGCCAAGCATTCATACACCTTCCATAAGGCCCAGTGGTGTTGTAACAATCATCAAGTCAGCTCTGTAACACTTCCTTCGAAGAATCAGAATTCAACTTGAAGAGGTAAGAGCTTGAACTTTGAACTCTTTAATTTCTAACTTCCAGTTCAAAAAAGGCTTGGCCATCTTGTTTCTGCACTATCACTGAGCAATAACCCTCAATCAATTACTTAAATCCATGCACATACGTGATTTTATAATCAAATCTTAGAATTAGGGTTCTTCGTGTTCATACGAAAATTAATAGTTCTAAGCTTAAAATAAATGGAATTAATTTCCACCATCACGTTCCTGGTGAAAATCCGAGCAAGTTTGATGTTTGGATCATGCAATTTCATTGAGAAATGAAGAATCCATGGATCAAAATCTGGAGGTTAAAGATGATATGTTGCGCGTGTTTTTTCAGTTTCTGGAAAATTTAAAATGACATTTTCTAATATATATTTGTGGTTTGAGTTAAGTGAACGGATGTATTACCGCCCCAGCGGTTGCCAGCATGCTCCTAGTCCTTTGCCTCGCCTCAAGGCCCAGGGTTCGAATCCCCTTGGAACCTTTTTTTGAATAAAAGGCTCATCCCTTCAGAAGCATCAGCTTCTGATGCCCACTCCTTTAGAAGCACTTCTGACGCTAGCTCCTTCAGAAGCACTTCTGATGCTCACCCCTTCAGAAGCATTAGCTTCTGACTCCTTCAAAAGCATCAAGCTTCTGACTCCTTCAGAAGCATCAAGCTTCTAACTCCTTCAGAACTTCAGCTTCTGACTCCTACAGAATCTCAACTTCTGACTTCCTTCAAAACGTCAACTTCTGACCCTTTTCTTCAAAACTTCATTTTTTACTCATTTTTAAATATTTTTCAAAAATTCTTCAAAACAAGGTGATTAAATGACAAGTCAAGCACATGGCTCAGTGGTAAAACTTTTCACTTCTAAGCCAAGTATCCTGGGTTCAAACCTCCTTACGACCAAAACTCTTTTTTATCACTAATTTTCTCAAGTTTTTTAACAAACTTCAACATTTTCAAAAACCAATCAAAACTTTTCATTTTGAGATGATTTTTTGCACACTTGTCATTTAATATACCTATTTTATGATTATGTCAAAAAAAATCCAAAAATATTTTCTTTTTGATTATATTTTTATTAGGTTAAAAATTATACGTTTTAAGTATTTTTAATACTTTTCAAAAATGTTTTCTTTCCAATTTTCAAACCTAATCTTTTTCAAAACTTCTTGTGAATATCCTTCACTTTTCAAAATCATTTTTCAAAACCTTTTCAAAAAATTTCAATAAACTTACACACCTTTTTTCCATGATCAATTAGATTTGAAGATAAACCGAACCAGGTTTTTCCTCAAATTTTTATCAAATTGCTCATGGGCCTCCCTCACGGTTTAAGTCCCAACCCTCCTATGTACATATTTATTTCCTTGTACATATCCACCCTTTCGTGTACATATTTATTTCCTTTACACGTTCAATCATCATTGTAAATATTCAAGCATAACAAACTTCATTTGTTTGTTTTCATCCGCTTGTTTATACACTGATTCCATTGGTATTAAAAGGAGCATTATTCCCGGTGAAACTGCTCTTAAACTAATGGATCTCCCTTAAGGTGTAAGTCCTGAACCCTTTATATATATTCAAGTTACACTTGCTTTAATTGCTTGTTTTATACACTTGTTTCTATATTTCCTTCATAAACTCTTGTGAATACACATGATCGGTCACCATTTCTAGTAAGTTTCTGTGTTCTATTCGACGTAAATTCATCAATCTGGTAACATCTGTGGTTGTTTTTAGTTGCTTTTAATGAAGTTAATGTGTCTTTGGTTATTTTAGTCTTGTTGTGCATTTTTGAGTTTAAGTGTCTTTAAAAGTATGTCTTTTATGCTTCTTTTGGGTAGTCTCAGTGTTTCAGGTTAATGCATGTGATAGAAGGAACTTGTGGCAGGACGATAAGCACCTCGGAAGGCTGAAAGTTGAAGATTTTGAAGATTTCAGAAGTCAACACGGGCACCCGTGTTCATCAACACGGCTTGTGTTGAAAGGCCAATGGAAAGCGCAAAATGGACACAAACAGGGGATCAACACGGGCACCCGTGTTCATCAACACGGCACGTGTTGAAAAGCAAGGAAAGCGCAAAATGGATATAAAGCGATGGATCAACACGGGCACCCGTTTCAACACGGCCCGTGTTGAATGGTGCAGAGCATGCAATTTTGACTTAGAGATCAACACGGGAGCCCGTGTTCATCAACACGGCCCGTGTTGAATGCCAGCGTGTGGAAACCTGAATTTTTCTTATTTTGGAGCTTGTGTTGTCATTAAGGGTACTTCCGACTTTTGCCTAAAGGAGATGAGAACAGAGACTATTAGAAGGGATTTGAGGTTAGGAAACCCGACTTTTGAAGCGAGCGAAAGAAATATCAAGAGAAAAGAAAGCTACGAGAGGAATTGAGAGGCGAGATTCAAGGGAAGCAACCATTGAATATCAAAGTCATCACTCTTCTTTGTAATGTTTAACTCTATTTTAATGTTTTCTTTTAATACTATGAGAGGCTAAACCCCCCAAGGCTAGGGGTGGTCCTGATTTGATCATTGTATGAATTTGGATACTTGATTTCCTTAAATGCATGTTTTTATAATTCAATTTAATTGTGTGGCGTTCTTATGATCATGTATCGGACAAATACATGTAGACCTATGACTAACAATTGGCAGGACTGTGATTGTTAGGGTTTCTTCACAATTAGGTTATTAGGAGGCTAACCTAGGACTAGGAACTCTCTTTTAATCACTTGAATTCTCGATATTTTCATGGTTAAAACCTAGGTTTGTTTGAATGGACATTTGAATAAAGATTAGGGTTTTAATAGTTGTCTTCATTAAGGACTTAAGGAAGAACAATCTAGAGATAGGTAATTGATAGTTTACTTATGCAATGAGGAAATCGGTATTCGATTCATAGTTTTGTTTAATCAACCACTCACCCTAGCTTCATTCGCATTATATTTCATCAGTCGTTACTTGTTACAAGCATAATTGAAAGTGTTAAAATCAACCCAACCATTGTTTTTGTTCAATTAAATTAAGAGCAGGAATAGGCATTTACTACGCAGTCCTCGAGATCGATACTTGGGGAAACTCATTATAACTGCATCGGCAAAAATAGTACACTTGCTATTTTCCCGATCAAGTTTTTGGCGCCGTTAAAGTGCAAAATCTTGATTTACTCTTAGTTTGATTGAAATTTTATTGCTCTGCTATTAAAAATTTTCTATTCATTTGTTTATTTATTTTATATTACATTGTATTAGAACTAACTGTGTGTCTAATAATTTATGCGAGGTCAGGCCTCAGCAGAATATCTTTTTGACGCAGAAATAGAAAGAATCCTCCGTGCTCGGCGAAGAGAAGCAAAGCAAGCAAGACTGGCCGAGGAAGAAGATAGGAATTCGACACATTCCGACTCAGAGCCAGAAGACGAGGCCATGAATCCACCTCAAGAGAGACTGCTAGGGGATTATGGAGGGACAAATGCACCAAGGGGAAGATTGACCATTGTCAACCAACCCGTTAATGTTCCTAATTTTCAGCTCCATCCGAGCACTATCACTCAGTTTGAGAAGAGATCTTTTTCTGGAAGGGTGAATGAGGATGCTAACAAGCATTTGCAACGATTCCTGACCATGAGCACTACTCTTAAAATAGATGGGCATACTGAAGAATAGAAAAAGTTGCAAATGTTTCCGTTCACTTTGGCTGATGAAGCAGAGGAGTGGTTTTATTCCCTTCCCGCAGGCAACATTACATCTTGGGAAGAGATGGATACAGCTTTTCTAAATGAATATTTTCCAGCATCGGTGTTTATGAGAAAGAGATATGAAATCCTCAATTTCAAACAGAAGGAGGGTGAATCATTGGGAGACTCTTTCAAGAGGTTTAAGAGACTTTTGGTTGCTTGTCCTACTCATAACCTGGATCAAACCGGCGGATCACGAGATGTTTGTGAATGGTCTGAGAATCAAAACGAAGCAACTCATTGACACAGCTGCTGGTGGCTCATCTAACTTCTCAACAGCCACCGGCATCAGAAAGATTATTGAAGCGATAGCTGCGAATGAACATCTGGAGTTATACGACAGGGTTGCAAGCAAGCCAGATGGAGTTATAGATTTGAAGCTGGAAGCCAATAAGCAGTTAAAAATTGAAGAAGCAATAGCTGCCGAAGTTGAAAAGAAGTTGAAAGCCA
Organism: Vicia sativa; assembly: GCA_021764765.1. Lineage (NCBI taxonomy): Eukaryota > Viridiplantae > Streptophyta > Magnoliopsida > Fabales > Fabaceae > Vicia > Vicia sativa. The sequence goes on from CM038795.1 coordinate 244,906,871, forward strand.
TAAATATTACTACACAGCAGGTGGCTCAAGTCCAACAAGGTCAAAGTACTATATGTGATATTTGTAGTGGACCTCATCGACGACTGTTGTCTTGCAACAGCTCGATTGAAATCAAGTTCCTCAAACAGAATAATCCTTATTCCAACACTTACAATCCGGGTTGGAAGAACCATCCAAACTTTGGGTGGAGGGATCAAAAAGCTAACACTCAACAACAAGGTCAGGGACAATACCAAAACCAGTATCAACAACAATAACAACAACAGACTCCTAAGAAGGCAGATTGGGAGTTAGCTATTGAAAAAATGGCATCTCATAATATTCAATTTCATGAGGAAACAAGAAACAATCACAAGAACACCTCAGCGTCAATCAAAAATCTTGAAGTTCAGATGGGGCAAATCGCTCAACAATTGGCGAATGTGCAAGCACCGGGCTCTCTGCCAAGTTCAACTGTACCAAATCCAAGAGATAATCAGGGGATGAAAGCTGTGGTGACAAGAGGTGGAAAAACTGTGGGAGATGTTGAGAACAAAGAAATTGAAGAGGAGAGTTTCTTTGAGGTAGATCTAGAAATCGGGGAGGATCGAAAAGAGAGAGAAAAGATAGGAAGACATGGGAGAAAAAGAAAAGCCTAAAGAAGAGAAACCTAAAGTTGTCCTCCCATACCACGAGAACTAAGAAGAAAGATCTGAATGAGAAAAACTTGAAAAAATTTGAGTTATTCAAGAAGCTTGAGATTAACATTCCTTTTCTAAAGCTTTAGAAGCGATGCCAATTTATGCAAAGTTCATGAAGGACATCATTTCAAAGAAAGCATTGGTGAGCGGTTATACTAAGCTGGAAGGTGTAGTGCTATTTTGCGAAAAGGTTCCACTAAAGAAGAAAACAGGCGTAACTATCCCACATGCTATAGGGATAGGACATTCAAAAAGGCACTGATTGATCTTGGCGCTGGTGTAAGTCTTATGCCTCTCTCTATTTATAACAAGCTTGGCATTGGTGAAGTCAAAGATACAAGGATGACGTTACAGTTTGCTGATAATTCAATGAAAAGACCACATGGAATAGCAACGGACGTTCTTGTGAAGATAGACAAGTTTGTGTTTCCGGTTGATTTTGTGGTTCTAGATATGCCGGAAGACGAAGAAATTCCAATAATATTGGGGAGGCCTTTTCTTGAAACAGGGAGAGTCATGATAGACATGGAAGAAGGAACTATGACCCTCAAGGTCTACGATGAAGAGCTAAAGATCAATGTTAGAGAGTCAATGAAGTTCAAAGAAGATATTGGCACCAGTAAGACTGTTGAAGTTTTGGATACATTATTCACAAACTCGGTGTGTAGCCATGTACCTGAATTACCCCTAGAGAGAGTGTTGAGTCTGGCCATTTTTGAAAGAGATGGAGAGATTGATGAAAAGGAGTTAGAGGTTTTATATATGATGGAAACTCAACCCAAATGGGCGAAATATACACCAAACAGGTGGGAAGATTTAAGGCATACACAACAGAAAAAGGAAGAAAAGAAATGGAGTTGAAACTACCTAACACTTTGAAATATGTTTTTCTCGATTCAGAAGAGAAATGTCCGGCAATTATCAATTCTGCCCTAAAAGTTGTGCAGGAGGAAAAACTCATACAGGTACTCAAGAGATACAAAAGTGCTATAGGATGGGCAATCGAAGACTTGAAAGACATTAGCCCTACAGTGTGTATGCACAAGATTCTAATGGAGGATGATCATAAGCCGATCGTGCAACCTCAAAGAAGACTTAATCCGCTATGAAGGAAGTTGTGCGTAAGGAAGTCGTGAAGTTGTTGGATGCGGTACTCATTTACCGATGTCGGCGGCTCGTGAGTCTTGTTCATGTTGTACCAAAAGGGAGGAACAACGGTTATGATGAACAAGAAGAGCGAGTTGATCCCAACGAGCGATCACGGATGGAGGTGTGCATTGATTCTGAAGGTTGAACATTGCTACAAGGAAAGATCATTTTCCCTTCCTTTCATTGATCGGATGTTAGAAAGATTAGTGGACACGATTACTATTGCTTCTTAGATGGGTATTCGGGATATAACCAAATTAGTAGCCCACGAAGACCGAAAAAGACCGCCATGTCCTTACGGTATTTTTGCCTCTGACGGATGCCATTTGGCTTATGTAACGCCCGACTACTTTTCAAAGGTGCATGACATCTATATTACGACATGCTCGAGAGGAACATGGAAGTATTTATGGATGACTTTTGGTGTTCGGACCTTCGTTTGAGTGTTTGGAAAATTTATCCTGGTCCTAGAAAGATGTCAACCAACTGATCCTTAGCTGGGAAAATGTCACTTCATGGTAAGAGGAATCGTGTTGGGCCACAAGATTTCACATAGAGGATCGAAGTGGACGGTAAAAAAGTGATAGCACATTTACCTCCCCCGGTAAATGAGAAGGGTATAAGAAGTTTCTTAGGACATGCGGGATTCTACCGCCGGTTCATAAGAGATTTTTCAAAAATTGCAAAGCCATTGACTAGCTTACTGGTGAAAGACACTCCTTTCGTGTTCGATAAAAAATGTGGGGAAGCCTTTGAAACATTGAAGAATAAGTTGGTGACCGCACCGATAGTTATTTCTCCCGATTGGTCCCTACCTTTCGAGATAATGTGTGATGCAAGTGACATAGCAGTGGGAGCAGTGCTTGGGCAAAGAAGAGAGAAGCTGTTGTATGTTATTTACTATGCCAGTCATGTGTTGAATCCTACCCAGATGAACTATGCTACCACAGAAAAGGAATTGTTGGCAGTGGTGTATGCCTTTGACAAATTCAGATCCTATTTATTAGGAACAAAGGTAATCGTTTACAACCCGCTTTGAAGTATTTGTTTTCTAAGCAGGAATCAAAACCAAGATTGTTGCGATGGATCTTGCTGCTACAAGAATTTGACTTAGAGATTCGGGAAAAGGGGTGTGAAAACAGATGGCGATCACCTATCACGGATGTCGCCAATAATGGAGACGGAAAACACACCCCATCCGGGATGAGTTTGTTGAGCAAATCCTAGCATCACAGGAGTACCATGGTTCAGACTACGCAAATTACAGTAGGCGGTTTTATACGAGGATTTTGATTTTAACAAAAGAAAAAGTTTGTTCATGATTGCGAGTTCTATTTGTGGGACGAGCCATTCTGTATAAGAGAGGGTGGATGGATTAATCCGGTGTGTCCCAAAGGAAGAAGCGAGAGTAGTCTTGAAAGCTGTCATGATTCGGACTACATTTTAGTGGAGACCGAACAGTGCAAAGTCCTCCAATCTGGATTGTATTGGCCCACTTTGTTCAAAGCCAGTAATGGTGAAAGAATGTGATAGATGCGGAGGATGGAAATATTTCTAAAACCAAATTCCACGAAGGGTATGCTTGAGGTGGAATTGTTTGATGTGGGGCATTGATTTCATGGGACCGTTTCGCCATCATTCGGGAAAAACTACATCCTAGTCATTGTGTGTGTCGAAATGGGTAGAAGGTGCACTACCTACAAATAATCGTGAGTAGTGGTGAGTTTTCTCAAGCATAACATTTCGAGGTTTGGAGTGCTAGGGCACTTATCGGTGATGAAGGGACACACTTCTTAAACAAGCTCATGGAAAACTTGTTGAAGAAATATAATGTGAAACACGATTGCAACTCCATATCATCCTCAAGCAGTGGGCAAGTTGAAGTGACCAATAAACAAATCAAGCAAATCTTGGAAAAGGCGTGAGTGCGTCAAGGAAGGATTGGTAAAGTTGGATGATGCCTTTGTGGGCATACTGAGCCCTTTCAAAACACCCATATGTCTCCTCTCCATCATGATTTATGGTAAAGCTTGTCACCCTCTTAAACTTGAGCACAAGGCGTTTTGGGCCTCAAGTTATTAAATTGCGACCTTGCAAAAGCGGTGAATCGAATTCTCCAAGCGCATGAGTTAGAGGAATTTCGTGTCACGAGAATGCCAAAGTGTATAAGGAACAAACAAAAAATGGCATGATCGAGAATCTTGGAGAAGGAGTTTTGGGAGGGTCGCATCTTGTTGTTCAACTCCAGTTGAAGTTATTTCCGAAAATTGATGTCCGTTGGTCCGCCCGTTTGTAGTGCATAAAGTCTTTCCCCATAGCGATTGAAATTAGAATCCCCATGGAGATGTTTTCAAAGTGAATGGACAAAGGTTGAAGCCTATTATATAGGACTAGAACGGATTGATTAATCATGTCGTCTCACGGATGAGGGGCCCGGCCGTCGAGCCATGCGACGATAAGCGCGCGTGGGAGGCAACCCACAGTTTTCACTTTCACGCATTTTATTTTTGTTTGTTTTGTTTTCTTGGTTGTTAGTAGGGAACGAGAGATTGGATAAGCTGGAGTACATAGCATTTGATGCGGAAAACAACAATCGACCAAGTGCACCCGAAAATAGCATGGAAATTTCAAGTTTTGACCGAAACAGAGCATCCACATGGGTGCCCGTGCTCAACAACACGGCCCGTGTGGTTTTCAGCGTGGATCATGTGATTTTGGGAAGAAACAGAACATCAACACGGGTGCCCGTGCTCAGCAACACGGCCCGTGTTGTTTTCCCTGGAGCAGAAAAAAGTTGGAACGTCTCAGATCATCAACACGGGCGCCCGTGTTCCGGAACACGGCCCGTGTTGTTGTGCACGGGTTTGAATTTTAAATTTGTTTTTATTTTTATTTTTTATGGATCCCACTTGGTTTATAACTTCTTTTCCCAACTTTCCTCTCACTTTTATTGTTTTTTATTTCTTCAACCTTCTTCCTCCACTAGAACCCTAGCCTCCATAACCACTCAAGAAGAAAAAGCTTCACTATCACCATCAAAACGCTCCAAACAATTTTCCTCTTCACCAAAGTGACTCCAATTTTCACCCTCTACTCGATCACGGTTTTGGTTTTCCTAATTGTGTGTTATTATTTTTCGAATTTCTCTCTGTAGGTTTCAAGCATGCCTCCAAAAGAGCCCTGGCAAGGAAGTTGGTGATTCTTCCGGACCACAACGACCACGCCGCATTCCTAATGCACCGCGATCGGTGTTTGACAAACCGGAACACCGTAAGCGATCTGAAGCACTTGGTAAGCGTAAGTTACTTCCAACAAGGTACATTTGCAATGAAACTCTGGATAAATTAGGATTAAGAGAAGAGATCCATCGCATGTTCGATAACTTAGGCATGTTAGAGTTTATGCAATTCGAAGCACCTACTTTTGAGAAAATTACTCTAGAATTTTTAGCCTTTGAATTTAAAGCGAGGCAGGGTGGAATGGCTCGAAGCAAGTATTATGGTGATTTGATTTTTCATCTCTTTGGTGAGGAGCACACCATGTCTTTGCAGGACGTTTGAGCCGCTCTCAAACTTCCTTATGCTGGCCATGGCGCGCCCCCAGAAACTTTTGCATCTGCGAATTACGGGCGGCGATCTTGGTAAGCGGTTATAACCCGAGCACTGCTAAAGCATCGGGTATTCACAATCCTTGTTTTAGGTATGCCCGAAGGGACTCTCTTTTACACTTTTTGGGCCAGGAGATAGTACGGTGTTCTTGCCAAAGAGAACTCTTCTTCTTATATTGCATGACAGTAGGGTGAATGTCATTTGCCTTTGCCGCTAATCACAGAAGCAAGTTGGGCATGCCGCCCGGTGACATTTGGTGGGTGGGATGATCACTCGGATCGCGGATCATCTTAATTATGGTCGATTCTTGATGGAAGAACCGCTATGGCGGTAAGAGATTGACATGTAAAACTTGGTCAATCAAGGTATGATTGTGGTTCATCCATTATTATTCCCTTGTTAGTCGTGATCACCATATTCTTGCATTACCGCTCAGTTTTATTAGTATTGCAAATATTGCTAAGCGGCTCTATCACACGGTCGCTTCGTTAGGGAGAGTCCTCCTCGTGATCATCGAGTTTCGGTGGCGAGATGGAGGATGACACCCCGGCTCAGCAGTTCACCCACCCCAAAGTTTTACCCGACCGGATGTGGGATCGTCCTCTATGTCTCAAGACCGGTGGGGTGGGTGCAATCTGATAATAGGTGCTCTTCGCAGAGCAAACAAGCAAGGTGTGGGCGATTCGACAAAGGCGTTGTTATGGATGACATGCGAGACCATGATGCGGCCTCATGTTTACATTTCGCATGACCCTCCACCTCCTCCATCTCGGTGAGTTACGTGAGTCGCCTCATCATACCCCAAAATTTGCCCTCCATCTACTCAAGAGATTTCATACATCCATACTCGAGGTTCCTCGAGAGTTGATCGGACAAACTCTCTCCTAGACAATCAACCCAAACTAGGGTTTGATATCTCTCAAGTCAAGATGGATTTCAACATCTCCAATGACCTTCATGCCTCCTCATATGCTTCAAAGATTCCCATGTCAAGTTTCAGCCTCATGAGTCAAGTTTCCTCAGACAATAGCTCGGATGGTTGAAAATCGGTGTATTGGACAAAAAGTCAAGCGTGGTCGACATCAGTCAAAACTTGATTTTTGGTCAACATCCTCATTTTGAAGTTACATTCATCATTTGATCAAGGGTTGATCATGATTCATCAAGAAAACTCAAGATTTGCCCAAAAGTCAACTTTCTAAATTAGGGTTTCTAGATGAAAAGTCAATGAACTTTGGTGATCATAACTTTCTCATACTTTCTCGGAAATTTTCCACCACCTCTTGTTTTGAAGGAAATTCAATTCTCTACAACTTCATGTCTCACAAGAATGTCAAAAATGCTTCATTTGAGAGGTATAGCTCGAAACATTCTGAGTCATTTTCAAAGTCAACAAAAAGTCAACTTTTTGTTTTGAAGATATATTGAGCATGGTAACTCCAAATGAGATGAGACCAAAGACATTGGTTAGAGGACTCTTAGAGCTTTCCAAAAAGTCCAAGAACACTCAAAGATGTGGAAAATTGAGCAAGATACACTATTCAGAAGTTGGGCAATTTTGGACAATTGCACAAAAGGACATATTGGTCAAATTGCAAAATTTTCCAAATGGGCCTATAATCTTTTGATCCAAACTTGTTCATGACATGATTTTTGACCCATAAATGCTTGGCATTGGTGATTTTCTATTTTCATGGTTTATATTTGAATTTTACAACATTTAATTCAAAAATAAATTATGAAAAATATGAAAATTAAGTTATTTTCAATTAAGTTGGATTTATATCTCTTAATGTCCAAGAAAGCCCACACCATTTACCAAATTCGTGCAAGCCATGGCATTGATGAGAAAATCATATTTTCTTCAAAATTTGATTTGATTTTCAAAGAAAATATTTGCACATTCAATTTCAATCTTTTTCCTTGCTTTTCTCTTCCAAAACTCCTATAAATACCAACAATCTGACCCGACACAAAGACGGAACCCTAGCTCAAGCATAACTCTAATTCTTGCAAAATTTTCCAAGAATCTTTGAAATTAATTTCAATTTCCAGAGTTTCACCTCAAACATCATTCCATCGTGCTTTCATGGGTAGGTTTGAGTAAGAATGCACCATTGCCTTTGATTAAATCATCCGAATCGCCGCATATACATACATACATATTCAATTTCTTTTGATTTTTGCATTTGATTATCCTGTGTGTATTAATTGTTTCTAATGCCTTTAATGTGTTCATGAGGTCCATTATGCATGATCGGGGCAATCGTTAGCGGTGGAGCGTCAAAAAGCATGATGTCATGTTTAGGGTTTTCGAGTGTGAAGCTTGAACGGTAGCTAGAGGCATTTTCAATCGAAACTAACCTCACCATTGGATTCAGGAGGGTCGATTTAGGGGGGTAGGGTACCTTTTGTTCATTTATTTCACGTATTTTGCAGGTTTCGAATTTTGGCAAATCGGAGAAGACGACCGGAGCTAGGGCTCCGGCGTCGTTGACTCGATCTGACTCCGGCGAGGCTTGCGTGGCTCAATGGCACATTCTGATTCGATCCCCCAGTCAACATGGACCCCACGCGAGCTGACTCAGTTTTCAACATATCCAGGACGCGTCATCGCTTATGTATCATTGTTTTTTCACTTTCAAAACACAAAGAGCCACTTGTCCCAGTGGTTAGAGCGCTTACTGTTTCCAGATGCCTTCCAATGTCATGAGTTCGATCCTTCCGGCCGGTTTTCATTTTATTTTCAAGCTTTCACTTTTCAATATTTTCTTATATTTTCTTATTTTTAATATTTCCATGTATTTTAATTGTTTTCATATTTTTATTTATGCATTAAAAATTACCAAAACATTTTTCTTTTGCATTTATATTCTAAAACCTTTATTTAATTTAATAAATTAAAAATATAATTTTGCATGCATATTTATTTTATTTATATTTTGCATTTAAATCATTATTAATTGCATTTTAATTATTAAACCTTTTCCAAAAAATCCCAAAAAATTATTTTAATATATTTATCATATTTCCAGCATATGTTAATTTTCTCATATTAAAAATTGTATTTTTTCTAACATTTTCTCTTGTTTCAATTTCATCATATTTCCCGATTTTCTTATTCTTTCACAGGTTGTTCCAATCCAGACGTTTCTTTACCGTTTTCATTCTATTTTTCCAATAATGTAATTGCTCATGGGTTGTAATAGTTTAATTTAGGACTTTTACTTTCATTCCTAATTATGTATACGCCCCAAAGCCATGTAATAGCGTAGGTTTATTTTCCGCACCTTTACATTTCGCATTTTACTTTCCGCACCCTTATCAATTGCTAGTAATTAGGCGTGTATGGCAAGATAATAATTGGACATAGCTCACACTAATTTCAAGATAAAATATCCGAATTTGACACACTTCTATCACACGCACCTTAGGGTAATTCTCTCGATGCCTTCGATTCAAAATGGTCATGTCCCTCGAATGTAGAGGTATTCTAGCAGTTGCCTTCAAACAAATCATCATAGTCCCGATACAAAGATCATAAGACCCACGATGTCGCCTCCGAATACATGATCTTGACCCTCGATTGTCGCCTACGAAAATGATGATAGTCCTTGAATGTGCTAGGATACTTCCTGTTGCCTTCTATGACCATCCGATGTCCGTCGAATGTCCGTTTACATCCAACGAATGGAGCTACCTACTAACTAATGGTATGGCTAGCGCTATTCTAAAGGAATGTAGAAGTACAACAAAATGACCAATTACGAGTGGGTAAATAAGTCTCTTAGTTGCTTGCTCTATCAAATGCTTTTCACACCACACTCTCTTCAAAGTTCAAATTCTTTTCAAAACGAAACATTTCAGAACACTTTGTATACACTCCTACATGAGTCATTACAAAGTCAAAGCGAAATGCCTCTTTCAAAACATTTTGTCAAACACACGAAAGCAATTTTAAAAGGTAATCTAGAGCAACTAAGAGCCCGTAGAATAAGCTGCGGATGGAAAGGGTGCTAATACCTTCCCTTTTCATAACCATTCTCCCGAACTCGAGAATCTAACGAAGGTCTTTTTACTGTACTTTTACCTTCCCTTAATTGGATAAAAATAAAAGTGGTGGCGACTCTTGCTATCCGCACATTTGGATACAAAATCCTACAAAGTCGAGTTCAAGTATCACGAGCTGGCGACTCTGTGAGATCGCACCCAAAGAGAATTGCCTTAGGGATTTCTAGATAACCTTTATTGCTTTTGTTTGACTTGTATGCTTTATCTTTAAGGGTTGCTTGGGTATTATATTGTTGGGGATCCTACACGGATCCGGGTTTCCTTTTAGGTAAGTAGCATTAGATCATCGCGACCGTTAGGCGTATAACTACGGTCAACATGATGGCTACGTTAGCGTGACACTTTGGTTGCCCGATACTCTTCATTCCCAAGTTGAAGAAAGTATTTGGCTTCTGCGTGGTGTCATCAGCGCTAACTAAACTTTTAGAACCTTAATTGACCCATCTTGGCCATTAGAAGGTAGTGAGATGGCGGCTTTGGTGTAGACCGGGGTTGGTTGATACTCGATGCTACGCTCATTGAGATCGAGACTTTTGGGACATTTCGATCGACCACTTGGCGTCGTATTGAAATAAGCGCCTACGAGAAAGATCGTGATATGAGATTCCTAGAACCGGTTACTATTATAGGGCAGGATGAACCAACTCAAACTTTTGGTGGGGTAATCACCTATACCTCATGCAAGCCTTAACCCTAGGCTCATTGTGTGAATTGCTTGTGTGTGCTAAACATGACATCATGACATCATTCGCATTGCATATCATTTCTAACTATTTCAAGGACCTAGGGTTTATCTTTGCTGTTTTGTAGGGATTATGGCTTCTAGAAAGACTATCCGAATCAACTTCATGGGTATCCTTCTCGACTCAAAAATTGGTTTGAGAAATTCCCGACCATGCTCGGTTCATCAAAAGACATGGTTATCTACTTGATTTGGTTATCTCGGTTTTGAAGAAGATATGATGCATGTCTATTCGGTTCTTTGATCCGAAACACCATTGCTTTACATTTCAGTTATCGGTTGGTTCCTACCTTGGAAGAGTTCTCTAAGCTACTTGGGATACCTATTCTTGATCAAATGCCATTCACGGTTTAGAAAAGGTTCCTAAGTTCGAAGACATTGCATCCGCCTTACATCTTAAGCGCTCGGATATTGAAGCCAATTGGGAAACTAGAAGTGGAGTTAAGGGTTTACTTTCCAGTTCTTAATCAAGAAAGCAGAATTCCTCAAAGTTATGAGTTTCCATGCATTTGAGAACATTGTGGCCTTGCTAATTTATGGTTTGGTTCTATTCCTAACTCGGATCAATTCATAGATGTCAATGCCATCAAGTTGTTTCTTACCCGCAATCCGATGCCTACCTTACTTGGAGACATCCTACATTCTCTCACACCGTACTACTAGCGACAAGGAACTCTCATGTGTTGTATACCGTTACTTTCTAGGTGGTTTATTTCGCACCTTCCTCCATCGGTTTTGAAGAATGAACAAAGGTTGAGATGGTCTCAAAGATTGATGTCACTCTCATTCGGATATCCGTTGGAACCTTTTCTCTCAAAAGGACTTCACATTCATTGAGCGTTGTGGAGAATTCCCTAATGTACCACTACTTGGTATAAGGGAGGTATTACTTACCCTTCTCTAGCTCTACGTCGGTTTGGTTTTGCTCGAAAGATGGTCCACATGATATGCTTCTCCAAGATGTTGTGTTCGACTACAATCACGATCTCGAGTGCAAGCGAAGGTTTATACATGCTTGGGGCATGGTAAAGAAGGCGATACCAAGACTTTGGGGCACCGAACTCCATTCCTTGGAACCTTACCTCAAATGGGTGCGAGCTCGAGCTCAAAACCTCATGATGCCATTCACGCTGTTCTGGTAATTATGGAACTGTTGCTATAGGTGGCGTACCTATCTTGTTCTCCATCGACATGCCTCTGATTTTGAAGACTTGAAGAGATCACGGATTCACTAAAGAAGAAAGGGATACCTTTGAAGCTCGATGCTATGCAAGTGAGAAGAAAGTTCTAGAGTTGACCAAGCTACTTCACGAGGCGAAACATCAACGCTTACATCGGCACCAGAGGAAGCGCCCATGGGAGACTTAGAGCTTTAGGATGTTTTGTTTTCTTTTATTGTTTTGAACTATCTCTTGTACTTAAAAAGAAGAATAATGAGAAGTACTAATAAATGTTTGTTCATTGCTTGTTTAACAAATTTAAATCTCTTAGGTCCTTGAAAACATTGCATTGCATTCGCATAAACATCATAGCATAGCATAACATTGCATCACGGTACATTGGAGATTGGTTTTCTCATTTGCTCGCTATTTATTTTAGCGAAATGGCTCTTGAGCAGTATCAAAGATCTCGAGGCTCGAATGCTCGGTTTATTGATGTTTACCAGCTTGGTCCAAGGCCAAGAAGATCTGAAGAAGCTCATCAACAAGAAGAAGGTTGTTGGTCTCCTCAACATGGGTAGGCGTTTCAAAGGGGTCCAAAAGTGGTCGGTCGGATCGAGCTCTGAAGGAAGTGTCCATACAGGAGTACCAAGGGTGATGAAGGTGATCGGTGAGCCAAAGAGGAGGAGGACCATTCGATTATAGCCAACACTCGATGAAGATGACAAGTACAAGCAACTTGAAGATTGCACGAATCTTGTGGAAAACACGAAAATGTCGGGCTGAACTTTGATGATCGAGTCTTGTTCACGGTGTTGTGATTCCTCCAAGTTCAAAGTTCCAACTTTTGCCAAGTATGATGGCATGTCTTGCCCTAAGCATTTGAAGTCCTATGTCGGAAGATCAACCCCGCGATGACAGAAAGTTGTGGATGCACTATTTTCAAGAGAGTTTGTCAGAACTCGGTTGGAATGGTACTATCGACTAGAGAATGGCCGTATCCGTACTTGGGTGACTTGGTGATGCTTTCTACAGAACAATATGAGTACAATCTTGAATTGACACCCACTCGCATGCAACTACAAAGCATGTCTATGGGTCGTGTGAGAAGTTCAAGGGTATGCTCGAAGTGGAGAGATCTAGCGGTGAGTTCAACCACCCTTGTCGATAGGGAGTTGGTTGATATGTTTATGGGAACAGCAGGCCCATTCTTCAACATCGATTGGAAATTCTTCATCCGGATTCACCGAGTTGATATTAATGATGACGCATTGAAGGTATCAAGAGTGGGAAGATTCATGTATAGACATCTTGAATCTTTGAAGAGATCCTTTGGTGCTAAGAAAGAAGCTAATGTTGTGTATGGTCGAAAAGCCAAGACCGACCGTGCTCAATCGTAGAGGCGGTTGTAATCTCGATCCTACATCGGCCTGACCTCGGTGAGACAGTAGCGTGCGAGCAGCATACGAAGGCGATTCTGAAGATCAACATGCCATTGTGCAAGCAACACATGTTGAAAGCGAATGATTACTTTGAGGATCCTCCTCGAAATGTCAACACTTCCTCTCAGTACAATCCAATGCTAAGTGTGCTTACCATTCCAACAGCCGAGACACGATCTTGCGACAATTGTTGGGCTCGAAGAACAAGATTCAAGATATGATTGAAGCTAAGCAGTTGAGTTTGATCCTCGGTTGAAACTCGAATGTGATCAACGCTCCTATGCCTAACCATGACAAGAGTTCCAATCTTTGGTGATGATACTTATGTTTTCAACATAGATGACTTGACCATTCCTCGATGGTATTAAGAAGAATTTGTTGCAAGCGGTGTCAATCCGGGATGCCGGAGAATTGTCGTTGGTGCCCATCGCACGATGGTTGTGCTTGGTTGAGAAGGCGTGTTCGGTGCATGATGGATAACCGAGATACTATTTACGAAACCACACTGCGGTGTGAAGAAATGTCTAAGTTGAAGATCGACAATGCGAAAGCTGTGCCATCTGTGTGGGATACCTTGGGGCAGCCAAGTGGAAAGTATGATTACATGGTGAAGTACACATTCACGATAGTTACAAGATTCCTATTGAAGATGTTAAAGCGAGGATGGGGTGACGATTTCGAAGACTATCTTGATGTTAACACTATAAGGATTTCCTCTGTTGATCCGTGCCTGAGTGGCACCTCTCATTATCACTTCTCCAAGACACATTCCATATTCCTCGACAAGGCTATCCCTTGGAATTATGGGTGATGTTTACTATCATGGTGTCAAGCAAGACCCTCGACTATTGAAGATCTTACTTTGAAGTTTCTATTCGACATTGACAACATCAGGATCCGTGGGTGACCGAACGGAAGGTATTCTCTCGAGATATCTCTCCTCCAAAGACAACTGCGACTCCATTTCATTCCACTACTCAATCAATATCCCGGCTAGAGGAAAGAACCGGTAACTCATCACCTTTCATTAAGTACCAAAGGAAGTTCGAACACCTCAAACAAGAAATGGAGGAAATTAGAAAATTATCAAGAAGAGTGACTACAATGTTGTGGAGCAGTTAGGACGAGACTCCGTCCAAGATCTCCATGCTTGCTCTGCTCTTGTGCTCGAGGCTCATGCTAATGCCTTGGTGAAGTTTACGAAGAATGCTCATGTACCGCAAGACACTACTACCAATCGATTCGAAGTTTGTATTGCTAGTCGGGCTGCCAACAACGGCCTGAAGCTTCTCGATGTTGATTTGACTCCTGGAAAGAAACATAACAAAGCCTTGCACATCTACATTGAATGCAAAGGTACTACCTTATCTCATGTTTTGGTGATCTGGGTTACGCGAATATCCTTAGAAGGCTTTTGATCGACTTGATGTCGAAGGGTTGGTTACGAGACCCGTGACATAATCGTGAGAGCTTTTGATGGTTCTAGCGCAGTGCTTGGAGAACTTACTACTTTGTTAAAGTCGGTTCCCGGACTTTTGACTCTACTTTCTTTGTCATGGACATCCGTCCGACCTACTCTTACCTACTCGGACGCCCTTGGATACATGGGGCGGTATTATTACCTCTACTTTGCATCGAGCTGAAGTACCGGTGAAAGGGAAAGTTGTTCACGTGTGTGGTGAAGAAGAGTATATGGTCGGTCATCTACGGTCATTCCGCTATCTCGAGATGGAGGTGAATTCTTGAGACTCCTGTCAAGCTTTTGAAACAATACCCGAGTCATGCTGTTGACTCCCCGTCACTCTGAAGTTACACAAGCTCCACCTAGAATGGCCTCGTTGAAAGATGCTCAGCTCTTTGTTGAACAAGGAGGTAGTCTATTTGGGGACAGCTCCACAATCTTCCTTTCAAATTTGACAAGGCTGGTTTAGGCTTCACCATCAAGGTCGAGAAGATGATACGCGTGAGCGTGCCGCCAACTTCCTTTCGCATCGGCGAGTGGAATCCATGCTATAGAAGACAGCGACAGCGGCCGACATCGACAAGTGGATCTTCCAACTCGGATCATGGGCTCGGCAATTGGAAGATTGAAGGCGTCATACCAATCTCCTTTAGCGAGGAGTAATTGCTCTTGTTTTGTTTTGCTTTTCGTATTTCTTTATGTTTGAACAATAAACTTTGAAAGCAGTGCCTTGCGGGCGTCATGGCTCGTTGCGAGGTTTTATCTGTCGTTTGCGTATTTTCATTCAATAAATTCGTTGGACTTTTGCATTCAATTGTTTGTTTTCTTTCTTTTACTTTATCACCCTTCAAAAGCTATGTGTTCTTACACACCCACGTGATACACTGAGAATCACTCGAATCTAGTTAATAACGGTTATGCTAGTGCTAAATATGACTTCGATAATCCGATCTACCAAGCGAAGATGAAAGTGAGGAAGATTGTGAAGTGCCGAGGAGAACTTGCGGGGCTACTGACAAGAAGAAGCGAGTTATCTGACCACACAAAGAGCAAGTTGAGGTTGTGAATTTGGAGTGCTTGACAAAGGCAGAAAAGATCAAGATAGGAGGGGTCTTGAGAACAATGTTAAAGAGATTGGTTCGGATGCTACGAGATTATGTTGAGGTTTTGCTTGGTCATACGAAGACATGCGGGTTTAGACATTGATATTGTGGTACATCGATTCTGCAACAAAGGAAGGTTTTCTCGGTGAAGCAGAAGGTTCGTCGCATCGTCACGAGATGTCGAGAGAAAATCAAAGCCGAAGTTATAAGCAGTTCAACTGGTTTCTTATTGTCACCTCATCGATGGGTTGCAAATGTGGTACGTGCCTAAGAAGGATGGTAAGGTACGGATGTGTGTGGATTGAGATCGAACAAAGCGAGCGAAAGGCGATTTCCCACTTCCTCATATTGATGTTTTGGTTGACAATACCTTGACAAAGGTTTTCTCCTTCATGGATGGTTTCTCGGTTCAATCAAATCAAAATGGCTCACGAAGACATGGAAGACTACTTTTGTTACGGTGGGGCACTACGCTACAAGGTTATGCCGTTCGGATTGATGAGCAGGCGCCACTTATCGGTGCTATGGTAACATTATTTCATGACATGATTCATCACGAGATGAGGTCTCGTCGGCGATATGATAGCTCGATCACGGTGAAGAAGAACACCTCGATCATTTGCGAAATTGTTTGATAGGTTGAAGAAGTACGGTGAGACTTAATCCCAACAAGTGCACCTTTGAGTCGGATCAGGAAAACTCCTAGGGTTTGTAGTCGATGGAAGAGGTATTGAGGTTGATCCGCCAAGGTTAAAGCTATTCGAGATGCCGACTCCCTTGAGGAAAGTCGGAGGTTTCTTGGGCCGATTGAACTACATTGCGGATTCATTGCACACCTAAGCTGCTGAGCCAATCTTCAAGTTGCTAAAGAAAGATCGGGTAGTGGAATGGAATGGCGATTGCGGATCGCTTTTGACAAAATTAAGGAGTACTACAGAATCCTCTACATCGATCCGCCCATGAAGGAAGACCTCTTATCATGTACTTGGCGGTGTTAGAGAACTCAATGGGGTGTGTGTTGGGGCAACATGGCGAGTGCAGTCGAAAAAGCATGCAATATACTACCTTAGCAAAAGCTTACCGTGTGAAACAAGATACTCATGACTTGAGAAAACTTACAACGCTTTGGCTTGGGCTGCTTTCGACTAAGACGTATATGTTGACTCACACTACCTTGTTGATTTCTAAGATGGATCCGATAAAATACATCTTTGAGAAACCAGCTCTCTCCGGAAGAATAGCAAGATGGCAAAAGATCTTGACGAATATGACATCCGTACACTTCTCGAAGCGATCAAAGGAAGTGTAGTGGCCGATCATTTGGCTCATCAAGCCGTGAGCGACTATCAATCTATCGATTAATTTCGGATGAAGATGTTTTACTAATTCTGATTGCGAAGAACCGAGGCCCAGACGAAGGACACGAACAAGGATCCCGATGGACTATGGTCTTTGATGGAGCCTCAACGCACTTAGCAATGGCATTGGCGCCATCATTACATCCCTACGGTGGACATACTCCTTTCACTTGATTATGTTTGATTACCCGAACAACATGGCGAATATGGCGTGCATCATGGGTATCAAAGCTGCTATTGACTTAGAATCAAGTTCTTACAAGTGTATGGAGACTCAGCTTTAGTGATTAGTCAGATTAAGGCGAGTGGGATACGAAGCATCCGAATCTCATTCCATATCGAGAGCATGTTCTAAGTTTGATCCCTACTTCGAAGAGATTACTTTTGATCACATTCCACGAGAAGAGAATCAGTTGGCAGACGCATTGGCTACTATGTCATCTATGTTGAAATCGGATGGGACAACGAGGCTCCCCGGATCATCATTGAAAGTTTGACGAACCAATATCATGAGCTTGGCAGAAGAAACCTTGGTACTATGGCGTGAAGAGGTATCTTGAGACTCGAGTGATCCCGAGCAAATGGACTCCCACCTCGAGGACCGTTTGTAGTCGAGGCAGTATTTTCGTGAACTACGATGCCACCTTGGATGGTGAAGACTTCCCGCACCACATGAGCGAGACATAGTCAAAAATACTACGCATAAAGAGACCCGCTAGGTCGGCGAGCCTAGGCAAAAATAAGAGCATCTGGCGAACCAAAGTTCGGGCAAAAGTAAGGATATATACAAAACACACGGCAAAAAACGTTGGGCAAAAAGGTATCCGAAAAAACCGGTCGGCAGAGCAAAGTTAGGGATTTAAGCGTGCGACTATGTCTCTTCGGATCACACCTTCCGAGACTTATCGGCATTCAAGATTCAATGGCGGTCGGTCTACTCACTTTCTCTGCAGAGAGATGAGATAGTTGAAATATAGTACTAGCAGGAAACTTAACGAGATTGTTCCGCATAGCTTTTTACCTTTCTTGTGTACAAAACTACTTGGCCGCCACCTTTCAAATAAGCATAAAATCTTTCTCTTTACAATTTACATTGTTGTTATTTGCAATAAGTCCAACGTTTGTTTTGAGC
Organism: Vicia sativa; assembly: GCA_021764765.1. Lineage (NCBI taxonomy): Eukaryota > Viridiplantae > Streptophyta > Magnoliopsida > Fabales > Fabaceae > Vicia > Vicia sativa. The sequence continues at coordinate 244,924,778 of CM038795.1, forward strand.
GATTATATGCACTTGACAATAAAAATTTCTTTGCAAACATACGAAAAGTGGACATGCAAAAGTACTTACTCTGAGCTCTAGAATTTGGAATGACGACGCAAGTCACCCAATTCCCCACAGAGCATAAAGGTGTCACCTGACACACCTTCCCGGTAATTATAAGGGAATCCTGACGACAAATCCACTCGATCGAAACGTTACATCGATCTCTAGCGATAACACTTCATCCCAGTGGATATTTTCAATCCTCCCCCTCCCCAGTATCCGGACTCGAAACTTGGTCGAGATAGTGCATTGGAGAAACTTACCACCTTTATTCCCGGCCGGAGATTACAACGGACTCTAGACTCTTCAAGCCGGTCTCGCAACCATCAAATACTCTCCGTGAGATCTACACTCGGAATCCCGGAGGCGTCTCTTAAGTTTCCTCGGCGGGATCTACATACAAGGTCCTCAACAGATCGCCTCCCGGACTCTCCTCGTGAGGGTCATATGAGATCTCCGACAACGAGCCTCTCAAATCTCTACCTTCCTCAAACAACGTCTAGGCCCAAGACTTGGTCAGATAGTGCATCGGAGGAATCCAAGATATCTTTCTGCTCTTTCAAAAGCGGAGTTCTCACCTACTCAATTCCCCAGGCAGAAGTTAGAAATTTTCAAACAGAATATCCGCATCTTCTTCAAGATGGATATGTTTTGAAATATCACAACATTCATCATTCATACATTTCTCATAAAGTCATAATTCATGCATATGTCATTCATATACACTGTCATGCATCATACTTTGCATAAGACTAACAAATATTCTATCAAAATTTTTCTTGATTTCTCCAAAAAGCAGTGTGATCATTTACGGCGTAAGCAGGTCGAGTTAAGCCCGAGCCGGCGGAAACTATCGAAGAGCCTTAGCGAGAACAGGTCGAGTTAAGCCGAGGGCGGGAAAACTATCTGAAGGCCGCCTCCGGCGAGTGGTCGAGTTAAGCCCGAACCGGCGGAAAACTATCAAAAAGACCACCTCAGTTATCCTCCGAATATGACAATGGATCAACACCGATGCACAGCGGAAGCTATCAAATTACGGCCAACTGATCTCCAGTAATCGGTGAAGATTTATTACGATTATCAGCGACGAACTACGAGTCTAGCGTACGACTCGGTTGCCTTGGATGGCATCTTAAGCCCATCTCCGAGCTATTTGTCAACATCTCTTCACTATCGAGAATCATATATGGTTAAAATCAATACGGACCAATAACTTCATTTAAAGTGAACGCGAAGTCTAATGTCGACTCCTTGGATGGCATCTTAAGCCCGTCTCCTCTCCATTCGAGAACATCTGAGTCAACATACGACTCACTCCCGGCATCGACCTTTCGGATGGCATCTTAAGCCCATCTCGTCAATTCTCCTATTAACAACCTCGAGTCTAGCGTCGACTCGTTCCCCGTGAAGTCTCCAACTTCTCGAATGGCATCTATAAGCCCATTCCGCATCATCCACCGCGGCGAGGTGCAAATTTTCGGTGTACTCGGTGTTCAATCATCTTCTACCTCCGGTCACGAAAGACAAGCATGTCAATCTAACCCTTCGGTACAAGAAGATTGAGCAGGGGCATTTGTCATACCCCAAAATTTGCCCTCCATCTACTCGAGATTTCATACATCCATACTCAAAGTTCCTCGAGAGTTGATCAGGACAAACTCTCTCCTAGACAATCAACCCAACTAGGGTTTGATATCTCTCAAGTCAAGATGGATTTCCAACATCTCCAATGACCTTCATGCCTCCTCATATGCTTCAAGATTCCCATGTCAAGTTTCAAGCCTCACAAGTCAAGTTTCCTCGGACAATGGCTCGGATGGTTGTCGGGTGTATGATGGACAAAAGTCAGCTGTGGTCAACAGGTCAAAACTTCGATTTTTGGTCAACATCCTCATTTTGAAGTTACATTCATCATTTGATCAAGGGTTGATCATGATTCATCAAGAAAACTCAAGATTTGCTCAAAGTCAAACTTTCTAAATTAGGGTTTCTAGATGAAAAGTCAAGGAACTTTGGTCATAACTTTCTCATACTTTCTCGGAAATTTTTCCACCACCTCTTGTTTTGAAGGAAATTCAATTCTCTACAACTTCATGTCTCACAAGAATGTCAAAAATGCTTCATTTGGAGAGGTATAGCTCAAAACATTCAGGTCATTTTCAAAGTCAACAAAAGTCAACTTTTGTTTTGAAGATATATTGAGCATGGTAACTCAAATGAGATGAGACCAAAGACATTGGTTAGAGGACTCTTAGATATTTCCAAAAGTCCAAGAACACTCAAAGATGTGGAAAATTGAGCAAGATACACTATTCGAGAAGTTGGGCGATTTTGAATGATTGCAAAAGGACATATTGGTCAAATGCAAAATTTTCCAAATGGGCCTATAATCTTTTGATCCAAACTTGTTCATGACATGATTTTGACCCATAAATGCTTGGCATTGGTGATTTTCTATTTTCATGGTTTATATTTGAATTTTACAATATTTAATTCAAAAATAAATTATATAAAATATGAAAATTAAGTTATTTTTCAATTAAGTTGGATTATATCTCTCTTAATGTCCAAGAAAGCCCACACCATTTACCAAATTCGTATTGCAAATGGCATTGATGAGAAAATCATATTTTCTTCAAAATTTGATTTGATTTTCAAAGAAAATATTTGCACATTCAATTTCAATCTTTTTCCTTGCTTTTCTCTTCCAAAACTCCTATAAATACCAAGCAATACTGACCGGCAAAAGAGCGGAACCTAGCTCAAGCATAACCTAATTCTTGCAAAATTTTTCCAAGAATCTTTGAAATTAATTTCAATTTCCAGAGTTCGACCTCAAACATCATTCCATCGTGCTCGATGGGTAGGTTTGAGTAAGAATGCACCATTGCCTTTGATTCGTCGTCCGGAATCGCCGCATATACATACATACATATTCAATTTCTTTTGATTTTTGCATTTGATTATCCTGTGTGTATTAATTGTTTCTAATGCCTTTAATGTGTTCATGAGGTCCATTATGCATGATCTGGGCAATCGTTAGCCGTTGGGCGTCAAAAGCATGATGCCATGTTTAGGTTTCGGTACGAAGCTTGAACCGGTAGCTAGAGGCATTTTCAATGAAACTAACCTCACCATTGGATTCGGAGGGTCGATTTAGGGGTAGGGTACCTTTTGTTCATTTATTTCCACGTATTTTGCGGTTTGAATTTTGGCAAATCGGAGAAGGCAATAAGAGCTAGGGCTCCGGCGTGTTGTTTCGTCGACTCGGCGAGGCTTGCGTGGCTCAATGGCACATTCCGATTCGATCCCGGTCAACATGGACCCCACGCGAGCGGACTCAGTTTTCAACATATCCAGGACGCGTCATCGCTTATGTATCATTGTTTTTTCACTTTCAAAACACAAAGAGCCACTTGTCCCAGTGGTTAGAGCGCTTACTGTTTCCAGATGCCTTCCAATGTCATGAGTTCGATCCTTCCGGCCGGTTTTCATTTTTATTTTTCCAAGCTTTCACTTTTCAATATTTTCTTATATTTTCTTATTTTTAATATTTCCATTCTATTTTAATTGTTTTCATATTTTTTATTTATGCATTAAAAAATTACCAAAAACATTTTTTCTTTTTGCATTTATATTCTAAAAACCTTTATTTAATTTAATAAATTAAAAAATATAATTTTTGCATGCATATTTATTTTATTTATATTTTTGTATTTAAATCATTATTAATTGCATTTTAATTATTAAACCTTTTCCAAAAAATCCCAAAAAATTATTTTAATATATTTATCATATTTCCAGCATATGTTAATTTTCTCATATTAAAAATTGTATTTTTTCTAACATTTTCTCTTGTTTCAATTTCATCATATTTCCCGATTTTCTTATTCTTTCACAGGTTGTTCCAATCCAGACGTTTCTTTACCGTTTTCATTCTATTTTTCCAATAATGTAACTGCTCATGGGTTGTAATAGTTTAATTTAGGACTTTTACTTTCCGCATTCCTAATTATGTATCTGCCCCAAAGCCATGTAATAGCGTAGGTTTATTTTCCATACCTTTTACATTTCGCATTTTACTTTCACCATTATCAATTGCTAGTAATTAGGCGTGTATGGCAAGATAATAATTGGACATAGCTCACACTAATTTCAAGATAAAATATCCGAATTTGACACACTTCTATCACACACGCACCCCTAAGGGTAATTCTCTCTCGATGCCTTTCGATTCAAAATGGTCATGTCCCTCGAATGTAGAGGTATTCTACACCGTTGCCTTCCAACAAATCATCATAGTCCCTTGATACAAAGATCATAAGACCCACGATGTGGCCTCCGAATACATGATCTTGACCCTCGATTGTCGCCTACGAAAATGATGATAGTCCTTCAGATGTGCTAGGATACTTCCTGAAGTTGCCTTCTATGACCATCCGATGTCCGTCGAATGTCCGTTTACATCCAACGAATGGAGCTACCTACTAACTAATGGTATGGCTAAGCTATTCTAAAGGAATGTAAGTACAACAAAATGACCAATTCGGTGGGTAAATAAGTCTCTTAGTTGCTTGCTCTATCAAATGCTTTTCACACCACACACTCTTTTCAAAGTTCAAATTCTTTTCAAAGCAAAGAAACATTCGAACACTTTGTATACACTCCTACATGAGTCATTACAAAGTCAAAGCGAAATACCTCTTTCAAAACATTTTTGTCAAACCACGCAACAATTTTAAAAGGTAATCTAGAGCAACTAAGAGCCCGTAGAATAAACTGCGGATGGAAAGGGGTGCTAATACCTTCCCTTTTCATAACCATTCTCCCGAACTCAGAATCTAACGAAGGTCTTTTTCTGTTACTTTTACCTTCCCTTAATTGGATAAAAATAAAAGTCGGTGGCGACTCTTGCTATCCGCACATTTGGATACAAAAATCCTACAAAGTCAGTTCACCGTATCACAGCCTCTACTTGGGCTTAAAACATTGAGGTCAATGTTTAATTCAGGTAGGGGAGGCTCACTATTTTAGTTTATATATTTTGTTTTTGTTTTGTTTGCATTCCCTTTTCGTTTTTATAGTTTTTATGCTTTCCATTTTTACTTCATTTTATATTTTACTTTATTTTATCATCCTTAGTTTGTTACATTGTTTTGTTGTTTTGTTGCACGGTCCTTTTTATGTTACATATTGATTGATAATTGTTGAATGAAGATGGGCCGACAGCGAGTGGTTGAAACGACACTACCACCACTTGATCTCTAAGGAACCCGGAAGTTGACACAACTAAAGGATTAAAGGTCGGGACATGAGTTGAGTGGGTGGGACCAGGGGTGTCGGGTGGTAGGACCAGGAGTCGAAAGAAGCCACCTGAGGGGACTTGAGTTTGCAAGCTTAACCAACATGGTGAGATTACCAAAGGCCAAATATATAAATATCATCATGAGAGATCGGGCGAGGTATGACTTTATCATTACGATTTTCGTATGTTTCTTTGTACGACACATCATGACGACACACTGCAGGGGCATGTTGTTTGTTTAACCTTGAGCCTTCTAGCCTACCCATTATTAAATGTTATCCCTCGTGAACCATGTTGAGCCTATTTGCAATTTTCATGTTTGTTTGTTGTGTCCCGATTGTAATAAACCCCTTGTTAACCTTTCACCACATTTGTCTCACCATTGCTGATTGTGATTAATTTTAAGTGTTGCAAATTTAAGTTTAAGTGTCGTTCATAAAATTAAGGGCAAGTAAGTGAACAAGTTTCAAGAAAAATAATATAATTTGGGAAAAAACTAATGGAACATGAAAGTTCTAAAAAAAAAAGAAGAAAAAGAAAAGAAGAAACACTTGCCTAAATGTCGGACTCTAGCTAGTACTTGCTCCAAAGTAAACATGGTGAAGATGAGTCAAAGCGAATGAACCCCAAAATATCTATGCGTAAAATTGAAATTACAAGAATGTCGAGCCAAAAACCTTTGTGATCCAATTTCCTTGTTTATCCACCGTACCTAAGCCGTTCTATTCAAGACCTCAAAAAGTGTGTGAAATCATACATGTGTAGTGCGGTAGAATTTATTCAAAGTTAAGAATGATATTGCGTGCTTGGGTCCTTGGTGAAAATCGTAACCTTGAGAGATTTGGTGAGAGTGTGAAAGCTTGCGGTGAAGTAGTCTTACGATATGGAAGTGTGGTAGCAGTTGATTCGAGGCTTGACTTCTTGATCGGGAAGGAAGAAATTAATTCTGCGAAAGACCACGGGTTGTGTTGTGGAAAGAAGAATTTGTGGGTGACCTCTGTTGGACTCAATCATCACTCGGGGACAAGCAATGAGATAAGTTTGGGGTTGTGATCGGTCACCATTTCTAGTAAGTTTACGTGTTCGGTAAATTCATCAATCTGGTAACATGTCATGTTGTTTTTTTTAGTTGCTTTTAATGAAGTTAATGTGTCTTTGGTTATTTTAGTCTTGTTGTGCATTTTGAGTTTAAGTGTCTTTAAAAGTATGTCTTTTATGCTTCTTTTGGGTAGTCTCGGTGTTTAGGGTTAATGCATGCGATAGAAGGAACTTGTGGCGGGGACGATAAGCACCTCGGAAGGTGAAAGTTGAAGATTTTGAAGATTTGAGGAAGTTAACATGGGCACCGTGTTCATCAACACGGCCCGTGTTGAAAGGCCAATGGAGCGCAAAATGGACACAAAGCGAGGGGGATCAACCGGGCACCTGTTCATCGGCTCTGGCCCGTGTTGAAAGCGAGGAAAGTGCAAAATGGATATAAAGCGATTGGATCAACGGGCACGTGTTCATCAACCTGATCCGTGTTGAATAGTGGGAGCATACAATTTTGACTTAGAGATCAACACGGTTGCCGTGTTCATCAACAGCCCGTGTTGAATGCCGCGTGTGGAAACACGATTTTTCTTATTTTGGAGCTTGTGTTGTCATTAAGGGTACTTCCGCTTTTGCCTAAAGGAGATTAAACGAGACTATTAGAAGGATTTGAGGTTAGGAAAACCGACTTTTAAAATGAGCGAAAGAAATATCAAGAGAAAGAAAGCTACGAGAGAGGAATTGAGGCAGGCGAGATTCGAGGCAGCAGACCATTGAATATCAAAGTCATCACTCTTCTTTGTAATGTTTAACTCTATTTCAATGTTTTCTTTTAATACTATGAGAGGCTAAACCCCCAAGGCTAGGGGTGGTCTGATGATCATTGTATGAATTTGGATACTTGATTTCCTTAAATGCATGTTTTATAATTCAATTTAATTGTGGCGTTCTTATGATCATGTATCGGACAAATACATGTAGACTTATGACTAACAATTGGCGGGGTTGTGATTGTTAGGGTTTCTTCACAATTAAGGTTATTAGGAGGCTAACCTAGGACTAGGAACTCTCTTTTAATCACTTGAATTCTCGATATTTTCATGGTTAAAACCTAGGTTTGTTTGAATGGACATTTGAATAAAGATTAGGGTTTTAATAGTTGTCTTCATTATTAAGAACAATCTAGAGAAGAAACGATCTAGAGATAGGTAATTGATGGTTACTTATTGCATAATGAAATCAAGAATTGTTTTTGTTCAATTAAATTAAAACCGCGAATAGGTATTTACTAGCTTGTCCTTCGAGATCGATACTTGGGAAACTCATTATAGCACGCATCGGCAAAATAGTACACTTGTTATTTTCGATCAACACATCACACACTTGTTCATATAAGCATTCGGTTATAACATAAAACTAGTCTAACAACTAGGTTCCCTTTAGCCTCCTCTTGGGATTTGTACAAGATAACTCATTTATTGAGTTTGCCTCCTCTTGGGCTTTGTACAAGATAACTCATTTATTGAGTTAGCTTCCTCTTAGGCTTCATATAAAAGATAACTCACCGGTTGAGTTTTGTGCCTCAGCAGGCTTCATATAAGACAACTCCTATTTTGATTTAGCCTCACTCTTGGAAGCCCGTTCAAAAAGAACTCCCTCGTTGAGTTTAGCCTTCTCTTGGGCATCAAACAAGAAAGATACTTGGAAATCTCTTAGCGACCCTATTGGGCTTCCATAAAAAAGAATCACTGCGCTGGGATAGAACCACGAGTATGATTTCCTAGTGGAAATCACTCTTGAATCCTAAGAAGATTTCGGTGAAACCACTCTTAAAGCCAAAGTCATCATACCCTATAGCTTCCTCTTGAGCTTCATACAAGGACCCTCATTGACCTCGGAATGCCTATGTAACACGGTGGTGACTTTGTGGATTTTGTATCGCAAATGTGCGGATAGCAAATTCGCCACCGACTTTTATTTTTATCCATTTAAGGAAGGTAAAAGTCGGAAAAAACCTTGATAGATTAAGTAAGGAAAGGTTATGAAAAGGGAAGGTAATAGCACCCACTCCATCCGTAGTTATCTGAGCTCTTAGTGCTCTTAGATCACTTTAAAATTATGCTTTACATGTGTTTGACAAAATGTTTTGAAGATGCATTTCGCTTTGACTTTGTAATGATTCATGTAGGAATGTATACAAAGTGTTGAAATGTTCGTTTTGAAAAGTTTGAACTTTGACAAAAGTGTGAGGTGTGAAAAGCATTTGATTTGAAAGCGAGCAACTAAAAGTCTTATTACCTACTCGAGAATTGGTCGTTTTCGTATTGTTTGCTTTCCTTTAGAATAGCGCTATCCATACCATTAGTTGGTAGGTAACTTTATTGTTGGATGTAAGCGGGACATTCGAAGGACATCGGATGGTCATAGAAAGCAACATGGGAAGTATCCTAGCACATTCGAAGGACTATCATCATTTTGTGGGCGACATCAAGGAATCGAGATCATGTATTCGTGAGAACATCGTGGTTATGATCTTTGTATGTCGAAGGACTATGATGATTTGTTTTGAAAACAGCGGTGCTAGGATACCTCTACGATCGAGGACATGACCATTTGTATTCGTAAAACAGCGAGAGAATTACCAAGGGTATGTGTGAAAGGTGTGTTGATTCCGGATATTTTATCTTGAAAATTAATGGGCTATATGTTCAATTTATATTGCCATACAGCGCTAATTACTAGCAGATTTATAGGGTGCGGAAATTAAAATGCGGAATGTAAAGATGCGGAAAGATAAATGTCACCTTTATTACATGGCTGAAGCGGATACATAATTTAAACTTACGAAAAATAAAAACCTAATTTAAACTATTACATCCATGAGCAATTACATTATAGGAAAAATAAAGCGATAGAGAAAATAAATCCGGACAGAGATAACTGTAAAGATGAGAAATCGGAAAATACGAGAAGAAATCGAATAAGAGGAAAACGTTAGTAAAAATGCAAGTTTTCAATGAAGAAAAATATGACATCTTGGATATAGCATAAATATGCTAAAATAATTTTTGGATTTTTGGATGCATTTTAATAATTTAAAACTAATTAAAATTAATTTAAATGCTAAATTATGAATAAAAATAAATATGCATGCAAAATGATATTTTAATTTATAAATTAAATAAGTATTTCTGAAAATAATGTAAAAGGAAAAAAATATTTTGATGATTTTTAATGCATGAGAAAAAATATTGAAAAGATTAAAATAAGTAAAATATTAAATAAAGTAAAAATAGAAAATATGAAAAAATGCAAGTTTGGAAAAAAACTCAAAATCGGTCTGAGGAGATTGAGGCTGAGGACACAAGGCAGCATCATCAACAGAAGCGCCTTAACCAAGCCCCAGGCTAAGCGTCGTGTTCAGTGTTTGGTGGAGCAGATAAATCCTGACACGTGATCTCACAGTTTGTCACAGAACTCGCCACTTCATCATCGTCCTCGTTTTGAATTTTAAAAACCAGTCAGCCATTGTTCGGCTATGTCACTAACAAAATCAAAACCAAGCACATAATATAAATAAATTCTAAGGACATGGTTCGATTCCGGACATCATTCACGAGCGCAATGGACGGTCTCGTGGTCCATTATTCCTATTTGAAAAACCCTAAAAGCGATGAAACCCTAACAATGGTGATACGTGTTTCCGGCCATGGAATTCAATCAACCTGCGGAAGCGCTTGCAAACTCATCACTAATCACAAAAAACAACAAAACAAGTTAAAAATGCATGATAATTGAAATCGATTTTGAGATTTTCTTGAACAAACCGATTCGGATTTTCCAATTCTTGATGCTTTTGGCAATGTAAAGGTCAGGAATACTTCGAGGATGTCAAGGAAACGTGTTTGGATTCTCAAAACCAATTGAAACAAGCGGATCAATGAGCTCTTTAGTTGCTTGAGAGGCACGGTTTTGAGCTTCAATAAAGGGTTTCTCGGCCAAATTCTCTACCCTAATTAGTAATGGTATGTATTCATGTATATGATCAATTTTCAATCAATCTTGCCATATCAATCCAAATTCGAAATTTGCGGCTTTATTGAGTTACTTGGACTTGAGGAAGAAAGAAAAATCAATTTTGCATTTAATTTTGATTTTATACTTTATTTTAAATTTAATTTGTATTTAAATGAATAAATTCCAAATTAAATAGAAAAATAATAAAAATTCGTGGCATTGGGCTTGGATATTCCTAATGGTGTAAGGAATAAGTTTGGATGAAGAAAAAAGTAAGCCCATTTGCAAAGTTTTTGATTTTTAGAAGTATTTCTCTTTGTGCACTTCTTCAAATTGTAACTTGTGAATGGTGTATCTTGCTCAATTTTCCACATTTTGATTGTTCTTGGACTTTGTAGAAAGCTCTAAGAGTCCTCTAACCAACCTTTTGGTCTCATCGCAATTGGGTTTCCATGATCAATATATCTTCAAAATAAAAGTTGACGTTTTGTTGACTTTGAAAATGACTAATGTTTTAGGCCATACCTCTCAAATGAAGCATTTTTTGAGACATTCTTGTGAGACATATGAAGTTGTGGAGAATTGAATTTCCTTCAAAACAAGAGGTGGTGGAAAATTTTTGAGAAAGTATGAAAAGTTATAGTCGGTCAAAGTTCGGTTGACTTTTCACTAGAAACCTAATTTAGAAAGTTTGACTTTTGAGCAAATCTTGAGTTTTCTTGATGAGTCGTGATCAACCCTTGATCAAATAATGGATGTAACTTCAAATGAGGATGTTGACCAAAAATTATGAAGTTTGACTGTATATTGACCACATTTGACTTTTTGTCCGTTGATTGATTTTCGACCCATCGAGCAATTTATGCCAGAGCAATCTTGACTTGTATGGCTTGAAACTTGACATGGAGAATCTTTGAAGAATATGAGGAGGCATGAAGACCATTGGAGATGTTGGAAGTCAATCTTGATCGGGGATCACCAAACCTAGTTTGGGTTGATTGTCTAGGAGAGAGTTTATCTGATCGACTCAGGAATCCTGAGTATGGATGTATGAAATATCTTGAGAAGATGGAGGGCAAATTTTGGGGTATGACAGCCTCCTCTTGGGCTCTGAATAAGGACCCTCGATGACCCTCGAGATGCCTCTTGGGCTTATAATCAAGGACCCACGGGCTTCTTAAAGCATCCCCATCTATAATCAATTTCTCCAAGAGATTTAAACAATTATCATCTATGGAAGAAAGTATTTCATCTATAACATCACATACAAATCAAACTTTTCAAACACTTTTCAAACAAAACATCTTTTAAATCGTAAGTGGTAACGCTTGTACACTCAAGCAAAACACCAAAACTTACAATAAAGATTCAATCATCTTTCAAACATCTTTCTTAACAAATGGTAGCAACTTACACTCAGCAAAACACCTAATACTCACGATGAAAGATTCAATCACCCTTCAAAATGTATGTGATGAAATAGATTAGATACATTTTCATTAAGATGACATTTGTCTTTGTCTCTTAATAACACCATTTGCTTCCACTAGTGGGAACCAATATTACTCGACTTTCTCAACCTCCTTTGAGAATACGTAGGGAGCAAGGTCTCATCCTTGGCGAGCATACTTTCTCCCTCAAACAAACAAACCATAGCTCCCTTAGATCAGGAGCTACGGATGCTCTACGATTTCCACTGGGGATATGTATCGAGAGGATCCCATGATCTTTAAGACACAATAATAACAAACTTAGGACCCTTTAACCTATCTTAAAACCCAAGGAGAAACTTTCCAGAATAGAATAGCAAATTAAAACACACAAACATATCAAAATATTCATATATATAATAAGGCTATAGATAACTATATATATAGGGTGCCACACCTTCCCTTTATATAACAAACCCCTTACTCAAATCTCTCCCCGATGTGTTGCGTCTAGTTCACCTACTAGTGCATCTCATATCTATTGTTGGGTATTGCGACTTTCCTTTTCATCTATTTTTCTTGTTTTGGAAATAATAAAGCTTGATGCTCATGACATCTTTTAAAACAAATCAAAAGAATAAATCATTTTGAGCGAGATTAGAATTTTGATTGATTCCTCGTTAAATCACTTTTTACGAACAAGTAGCAATCGGTTAAATAGTTTATAACTTGTAAGGAGAAATCGAGGTTAGAGTTCTATTTAATGAAGAAACATGTTATGTTGAAGTTTTCAACATCAGAATAACATGTCGAAGAATATGTCCCATGACGTCAATGGCTAACATATTAGAATTACATTATGTTTTTTAAGAAAACTGTCTTGTAACGTAGCTCATATTGAAGGAGATTCAATCTGAAATCAAGGAGAACATTTAGGAAACTAAATGTTGAAGGAAGATTTTATAGGATATTCTTTTGCATACTTGTTACAACTTAATTGTTGTTACTTGAAGTCCTAAATTTGTAGAATATCTTGGTGCAATTTTAGCAAGTTGTTTTGAAGAATATTGTGGAGCATTTTTAGCGATGAGTTATTATGTTTGAAGATCCAAATCAGTTTGGATAATAGGTTATAAATAGAAGCTTTGTAACCTAAGTTTTGTACCAAGCATGATTTATCATGATGTAGTTTAGGAGGTTGATACCTGTAACTCTAGGAAGTTGGTTTATGATGAGCCTCCCAGTTGCGGGAAGGGTTACCTTGTACACCTCGAAGCCTATAGGTAAGAGGGTGTTTTGTTCTTGGAGGAAGCTTTGGAACTCAAGTATGTGTCAAGTCTTGACTATAATGTTTGTATTTGAATAGTTTCGTGATTAAGGTCATTGTAACAGACTCACGGGATAAAGGTATTCAACATCATCGTGATGATTGAAAGTGGGATGGGTATAATCCATATATAGGATGACTAGGTAGAAGGGTCATTGGGTAGTGATTAAGTGAGGGTTATGCTTGGGAAGTTCGACTCTAATTATCTGCTGATAGTGAACTTCATTCACAACACTATGCCCGAAATGGGAGGGAGTTGCTGGGCCGGGTGAACAATTTTGTTGTGTTCTTTTTGATTCACTGCACTACAATTATTCTACCTTAATACGTATTAGTTTTAATGTCGGATCGGATGTCTCGACATCCTTATGGGACATCCAGAGTGTTTGTTGAATTTAAAAATCGTCAGAACATCAAAACAACCATAATACCGAAACAACATTGAAAACTTAGTACACAAATGTTATGATTAATCATCAACATGTAATTCAATACCCCTCTTGACATGGCGTTAACACGAATCTTCTTCATTAGATGAATTATCAAACTTTGTACAAGGTTTGCACATTTTGATGGATTGTGGAGCGAACTTGATAGATGGAAGTTTATCTTTATATCCATAGCTCGTAATACTAAGGATGCATTGAATGGTTCTTGGGGAGAGATGGCGGGAGGATCAAGAAGGATTGATATAATGGCTTCGGGGATATAGTTGTTGGTACATACATGATCGAACATTCTTTAGATGATTGCAACTTATGGTCCATCTACAATAGGAATAAGTAATTACCTTTGGTGCATGATAGCTTTCAAAGTTTGACTAAAATCTTTTGAAGGAGGAATAACAATCGACATCATAGATTTTAAATTTCTCCCATCGAGAGAATTTTCAAGACCATGGAGTTAGATATTCATGTACATGTTCAATTAACAAGAAACTAACTAATCCATAGTTGATTGAGCGTGATTAGTCTTCCTATAGGTGTCCATTTGATAGGACTCTACATGACTTACGGGTGACTATTGCTAACATTTCTTAAATGCTTAAAGGAATGAAGGAAGATTAACCTTTCTTTTTTGCCAATTTGTATAAGATTTACATATATCATTTGTTGATTACGGGGCTCATTTGTGTGATGAGTTTACGATAGATGCATTCTAAAATGATTCTAGATAGAGACAATGTTGAAGATCCTTGAACAATTTAGAACTACTTCTTTTCAAGAAGATTTTTGAGGATATATTCATTCTATGTTTCCTAATGCTCTTGTAAGTTTATACCCAACATTTTAATGTAATCTTGTCATGATTAAGTATATGAGCAATGGATTTTCCGTAATCATGACTTTCATTCCAAAAATGTTTGTTGTGATATCTTGTCTTGATTCGTTTGCCATAATCTAAAATTGTTTCACTAGTTCGGGAAGGTGGGAACTTTAGAATTTGAAGGTTTCCAATCCTGTAAGGATACATCTAATGAGAGATCCTAACCATTTTCCTTGAGATTTTCAAAGTTCTAAGCTGATTCAGGATAGAACTAGTGCTGAGATGTAGGTATGTAACATTGAAATTCAAAAGTTGATATCCATTTCTCTTGATGAGATGATGAGCGGTAGTTGATTTTTGAGAAGCCATTGTTTGATGAGGAGCAAATTTGACACCTGACAGTTTTAGGATTTTGAAAATTTGGGGCTAAAATTGGTGAAAGTGTAGGAAGTAGAACAGTGAGTAGGTTGTTTAAATAGTTTTTGAAATTATTATGACTTTGAAAATTGCAAAACTCTAAGGGTAAATATAAAATATTTCATTTATTCTCAAGATTACCTCACTCCCATTCATCACATTAGTCATCGGGTGTAATTTAAAAGACTATCCATTTAATGCAATTAGACTTTTTTTTTCAAGGGATGAACTAAATTTTAAAACTAAAGATAGATTCTTCTGAACATTTCTAACTATTTGAAAATATTAAAAGATATTTATA
>CM038795.1:244940017-245006001 GCA_021764765.1 Vicia sativa
ATTCGGACTCCTTATTATCATCAATTATCTCTAGATGGCATCTTTAAGCCTATCTCGACCAGGGCATTGTCATCTCCACCGCAGTAATATTGTAAAGCATCTCGGGTTAAAATCAATGCATACTAATAACCTCATTCAAAGACGAGCATGGATCTCTAATGAGACTTCTCCTCAAAGATCAAATGCCTTCCTCCAAATGGTATTTATAAACCCATCCTAGTACATCGTGGTGTCAACGATCTCATTTCATACCAAATGAGTGCAAATCAGTGTACTGAGTGTTCAATCATCTTCTACCAGTCATTTAAAGGAAAGCATATCAATCTAACCATTAATGTACAAGAAGATTGAACAGGTCAAATGTTATACCCCAAAAATTTTCCTCCTATTTCTCAACTCAATCCACATCTCCATACTCAAGAAATTCTCAAGGGTTGATCCGACAACTCTCCAACAAATCAACCTACAACTAGGGTTTTGATTCTCTCGTTAAAGATGGTTTTATTGCCTCATAGGTTTCAAGGTATCACCATGTCAAGTTTCAAGCCTCGTAGCTCAAGTTTACCCAATCAATTGCTTAGATGGTTGAAAATTAGTGGTATTGGACTAAAAGTCAACTCGTGGTCAATATACATACCAACTTCATCATTTTTGGTCAACATCAAGATTTTAAGTCACATTCATCATTTGATCAAGGTTTGATCATGATTCATCAAGAAAACTCAAGATTTGATCAAAATTCAAAGTTTTAATTAGGTTTTGATGAAAATAATAGAACTTTGACCCGCATAACTTTCACATATTTTATCGTAAATTTTTCCAATTAAAGCTCATTTTGAAGAGAATTCAATTCTCTTCAACTTTGTGTCTCACAAGCTTTAGCCAAAATGCTTCATTTGAGAGTTATGGAACAAGACATTATAGGTCCTTCTAAAAGTCAATAAAAGTCATCTTTTTTCCAAAGAAGTGTACATGAACATGGAAGCTTCAATAAAGATGAAACAAAGGAGTATTTAGAGGACATCTTGAACTTTCTAAAAGTCCAAGAACACCAAAATGTTGAAAATTAGCAAGTTACAACTTGGCAAGTTTGGCATTTTGAAGAAATGCATGAGAGAATACGACTAAACTTGAAAATCTTAAATGGGCCTAAGTTTTTATGATCTAAGCTAGTTTTTAAGATACCATGACCTATAAGTCCATTTACACGCTCTTTCCACATTTATTTAATTTATTTTGAATTATTCCATTAAAATTCAATTTTAAAAATAAAATGCAAAACAATAGACCAAGGCATGTGGGCTTTGTTCTTAGACATCTTGAGGTCCAAGAAATATGTTAAGTCGGCAAGAAGCATACAAGGAATAATTGTATGATATTGGCCAATTTTGAAACATTGCATTTGATTGTTCAATCAAATATTTTCCATTGAAAGCATATATTTTCTCTCAAAGTCTTGACCTAATTTTCTTGCCCTATATAAACATAACACTTCTGACATCAAGAGGACGAATTTTAAAGCTAGGGTTTTTGTTCAAATTTTCAAGAGAAAGTTGCACCATCGAAACCCTAGTTACAGTCATTCCCAATCAATTTTGAGCATCCATTCATTCTTGAAGTTGCAGGTCGATCCAAGCCCTCAAGCAAGCCAATCAGTTCAAACGTACAACCAAGTCGCACGGTTTGGTATAATTCTTGAATCTCAAACCTTCGATTTATGCAATATAAATAATTTTGATTCATATATACATGTTTATGCTAATGTTTTTGATTATTTAGAACCATTGTGCATGAGTTTTTACACAGGAACGATGAAACACCATTTTTAGGGCAAACGAAGTGTTGAGCTTCGAAACCCAAGATATGTTCGATCTGATCAAACTAACATTACCATTGAACTCCCGAGGTTCGACTTAGGGGTAGGGTTCCTCTCTTGTTTTTTTTCGCTTGATTTTGCAGGTTTGATTTTCAATGTGGCTGGAGAAGTCGACCGGAGCATGGCTCCGGCATCTCTGACTTTATTTTGACCGACAAGGCATGCGTGGCTGCGTGTGATTGGATGATTCAAAACCTCCGGCCCCAGTATGCTTGTTTTAATTGTTTTGATTTTCGAAAATAAATTTCTATATATATTTATGAATGTGTAAAATATATGGATGTATCACCACCTCAATAAGTAACCATGCCTTAGTCCTCTCACCCTCTCAAAGAGTGGGTCGATCTCCGCTTTTGCAATTTTTTCCATTATTTGATTCTCTCATGAATCATATATATACAATTGGAAGTGTATTATTTACAACACATGCGTGGCGAGTAGAACTTTTGGAACCACAACCTCGTGTCTCGAAAGTTAAAGCTCTCCAAGGACCATCCTATTTTTTTTGCTTGCTTTCTTTAACAATTTCTATTTCTTATTTTCTTAACTAATTTAATTTCTTTTCAAACAATTTTTATCTATTTTCAAAAAAAAAAAATATTTTAATTTTAGATTTAGGTTAATAAAATGTTTAATTAATTTTAGACATAAAAATATTTTATTTTTACTTTCATTTAAAATTATTTTCTTAATTAATTGCTAATTAACATAGAATTAGGTTTTTCTCAAATAAAATCAATCTAGCAAATTCAAGAAAAAAAAAATTATGCTAGTAATTAGGTTTACTAATCTTAAATATTTTTACAAACCTCAAAATCTTTTTATTTATTTATCGCCCATTTAAATTCTAGAAATCAATTTATAGATCGTAAGGACATTTTTGTATAAGCGTAGATTCAAATTCTCGATTTTACTTTCCGCACTCTATTATGTAATTGCCCCAAAGCCCTGTGAATATCTTATGACTTTACTTTTCGCACTTTTACTTTCCTTACCTTTATTTTCCGATATATATTAATTGCTTAAATGTATGGCTAATAGGATTGTATGGGAAGATCTTAAAATCAACGTTAGATCACCTTAAACAATCAAGACAAAATATCTCGAAACAACACACTCTATCACACTTGCACCACTAGGTATCCTCCCTGCTTCCTTTCAATAAAATGGTCATGTCCCCTAACGAGGGGTACCATTAGCAAAGTCCTCGATTCAAGAATCATCACAAATATCATAGTCCCTCGGACCTCAATGTTGCCTACGAATATATGATCTAGTCCCTCGTTGTTGCCTACAAAAAGTGATGATCGTCCCTTCAAATTGCTAAGGTATCCTTACATGTTGTTTCAATGACCATACATGACCCTACAATTTTCCTTCACATTCAATCGGATAAAGTTACCTACCAACTAATGGTATGGATAGCCGTATCCTAAAGGAGAAGGAAAATAACAAGAAACAACCATTCAAGTAGGTAAATAAGACTCTATTGCTTGCACCAATCAAAATTATTTTCACACTCTACACTTTTTTTCAAACAAACACTTTGTATACATTCCAACGAGAACCATTGCAAAGTTA
Organism: Vicia sativa; assembly: GCA_021764765.1. Taxonomy (NCBI): domain Eukaryota; kingdom Viridiplantae; phylum Streptophyta; class Magnoliopsida; order Fabales; family Fabaceae; genus Vicia; species Vicia sativa. Next base: position 244,943,475 of record CM038795.1, read on the forward strand.
CATCTTTCCAAACCAAATATTTTCAAACACTTCATACATATTCTTGAGACCGATGCAAGGATCATTACGGTTAAAAGTGAAATATCAAAAAAATACTTTTCAAACCACACAAACACGAAAGAATTTTTTTCAAAAGTGAGCTAAAGCAATTAAGAGTCAGATAACTACGGAGAGAGTCATACCTTCCCTTTCATAATTACTCTCGCACTCGTAATCTATCAAAGGTTTTTCCTGCTCTTTTCACCTTTCCTTTATTGGATAAAAAGAAAAGTCGATGGCCACTTTTGTTATCCACAACATTTGCGATAAAACATAAAACAAACAAGTTAGTTCTCCCACCGTGTTACACCAAGCAACTAGCGCATCACCCAACATAAACACATATCCTCTGTAGATTTTCAACTCTCAAGATCACTACAACTGTACTTAACTGCACCCTAACAATTGCATTCTTTTCCTTTATTAGTTGTCGGAAATAAAATTCCATAGTCAAGAGTTCCTTTCAAATACCTTAATATCCTCTTCGTCGCTTTTAGGTGTGATACCTTGGCTTCTCGATGAATCCACTTACCATACCCACATTCCATGTTAAGTCATGCCTCGTATGACAAAGGTATCTTAAGGATCCAATAAGTCTCTATATGGGTTGGGTCGACATTATCTTTTTGAGTCTTCGACAATTATAGTCTTGGTTCTGCAAGTGTCGAAGACGAATTGCATTCTTCCATCTCAAGTCTCTCGAGAATTTCTCCCGTGATATCTTCTTTGACGATCATCAAACTCTAATGGTCTTGTAGAATTTGATGCCAAGGAAATATGAAATATCACCCAAATTAGACATTTTGAATTGCTTATGAGATTGTAAACACCCCAATATTTCAATTATTAAATAATTCGAATTTTAATTATTTATTTAATTACAAATTTAATTATTGTATTTTGGGATTATTGGAATTAATTAAATTAAGTGAAATTGGATTGTGGTAAAGATACAGGTGGTAGGTGTGTGTAGTAAAGACTCTAAATCCTATTATTTTATTATTATTATTATTTTAGAATAATAAGGAACAAAAGAAGGAAAAGAGAAAGTGAGAAAGCAATTGGGAATATTCATCACGTGAAAGTGAGAAGAGCAAAAGGAAGGAGAAAAGCCAAGAGTGTTAGAATCGATTTAATCCTTAAGGTAAGGGTGATTTTATTAATTACTATGCCTTATAGGTTTTAGGATCAATAGAATTGATTAAGCATGTTAGGGATCCCAATTTAGGATTTTCTAGGTTTGTAGGATTTGTCCCTAATGTTGTCGAATTGTGAGGAATTGAACCAATTGCATGATATAGGATTGTTATAAGGATGATTGAAATGTATTATATTGCATGTTATCGTTGTTGTTTGATTGATTATACGCCTTGGGATGCATGGATCGATTGAGAATGATAGGAATTGAATTATAAACATATTGTTGTCAAAAATTATCATTATCAGAGGTCGGTGAACCTAGCTCGTGGGAGGAACCTGTTCTACAAATTCCAGGAAGGGAATTTTCTCGTGTTTCGAGGAACCCGGTTCCTGTGTATTTTTCGTAGAAAATGGGTATTTTGAACGCAGAACCGTTACTCTCGGTGAGGAACGGGTTCCCAAGATAATTTTACATAGAAAATAACATTTTTAGCGGTGAACTTTGTTCCTACCGAGGAACCGAGTTCCCATACAATTTTCCAGAGTGTGATTTCCAGACTTGTGGAACCGGGTCCTCGGGAGGAACTCGTTACCGCTTACCATTTTGAAAATAACTAAACTTTAAAAATTCATAACTTTCAAACCGCAAGTCCGCTTTAATTGCCGCTTTGGACGTTGTTTCTAAATTTAATGCTCTATTTTATAAAATAAAATAACTGTAGCTTGATTTTATTTTGAAATATGCGAATTCAATTATAGTTTGTTACTTTGTGCATACTTGGTGTATACAAAGGTGTATCCGTGATATTTGATTGTATTAGGTTTTGTGGATGAAGTGCATGTGTTTTATGTGATGATGCATGATCAATGAGAATATCATGTTCGTTTGGTTTTGGTTTATGATGTTGATGTGATCATAACTTTATTGAATGTTGCATGCTATGATGTGCATGCATATACATTTTGGTGGTAGCTATTCCCATTGGCGGAATTAGTGAGTATTGCCAATAACTGTTCCGTGATTATGGTGGTGAGGTCGATTCATGTCCGAGTGATTATGGACGAATCGATGTTTGTGACTTAGTTCACTTTTGGTACCACATGCATAGAGTCGCAGCATTTGTATTAGTGTGAATTATAACATGATAGGATGGTTTCGTGTTATAATTTGTTTGCCATGTATGGATGTATGCTTATGAATTGAATGGTGAAAATTGACTTATCCGATTATGCTAAAAAGGGTGGATTAATATACTTGAGATATTTTATTGTTTTGAGAAACTTATAATGCATTTTAATTATGATGAAGTCTCACCCTTACTTTGATGATTTTATTGATGTTTAGCGTTTAGAGCCGTGAGCATGGCTCATTGAGCTATGCATTTCTTATTACGTGTCGGTGTTATGGTCTCGATTTGTAACACTAGGAACGCTTATTTAGAGTTATAATTAAACTTTGTTATTCCTTTTAGATTGTTTTTGGATTAACTATTGGTTTTGAATTATCCAAACTTGATAATAATTTTAGTAACATGTTAGTTTCTTGATTTAATTGGATTTGTTCAAAGAAGTATGACATCTATTTGAATTTATTTTAATGAATTGTGACGCCATTTGTTTACATGTCAACTCCGAATTAATTGTATATTCGGGTATTTTAGAAGGGTGTTACAATATTGGTATCATAGCATAGTCGGTCGTTGTGACTAGTGTCTTAGTGTCATTATTCCTTTGTATGCGATTAGTGCAAGGTAACACTATCGATACTTGTGTTCTAATGAGATTGTTTTGTGATGTTACAACAATGGCGGAAGAGGTAACGAAGAGACACGCCTGACGTCGAGGCTTTAGGGATGCTTGCCGGTGTGCTTGAAGGAAATCAACAGGAGTCGGTATTGGTGCCGACACAGCAATGAGAATTTCCAGCAACAAACCTCCATTGCTCAAAGGCACGCATGACCTCAAGGTGCTGTAAGGGAAAGAGATTGAAAGGATCTTCGAGTGATTGATGTGCCGAGGAGCTAGAGGAGAGGTATGGTACCTATATACTAGCAGAGGAAGTCAAGGACCGTGGTTGCTACCGAACCGAGATGGAATAAGATGGTACCGCACTAACTTGGGCCGTGGTTCGTAAGAGCTTTTGAGGAGGTATTTTCCTCAAGACATTCAAAGAAGGGATGTAGTTTCTATAGCTCAAGAAAGGCAACAAAGATCGTAAGAGGTGCTTCCAAATTCACCGAATTAGCTATACTATGCTCACTACAACAATGATGAAGAGGGAGAGTTTTCTAAATGTATTAAGTTTGAGAATGGTCTCCGTGATGATATTAAGGTGGTATCGTATCATCGTATCCACAGTTTCGTGATTTGGTGGATCGAGTAGGATTCTGAAGAGGATCTTGCTAACACTGTCTAATTCTCGTGGATTTGCCGATAGAAAGGGAAAGCAATGATGGATCGTGGAAAATCTTATGATGGAATAACCAAAGGGTCCGTGGATGGAAAAGGCTTAGTGGGGAGATTTGGTACTCAAGTTAGAAGCTACAAGTGTGGTGAAACGGGGCATCGATTCAAGAGTGTGAGTAATGACAAGAAGTGTTTCAATTCAGGAAAGCTGCATGTGGCTAATGATTGCAAAGTGAGAATTGTGACTTGTTACAACTATGGAGAGGAAGTCCATACTCGCCCACAGTGTACTAAGCCAAAGAAGGAACCACTGGTAAAGTATTCGCATTCTGGCCGTAGACTAGCTTTGATGATCGGTTGATTAAAGGTACATGTTTTATTAATGGCATATTGATTGCAATTATTGATACCGGAGTGACTCATTCTTTTATTGCTTTGGATTGTGCTAAAAGATTGAATTTTGATATATCCGGTATGGAAATGGTTATTGACACTTTAAGGCCAAGTTTAGTGACTACTTCATTTCTTTGTAGGAATTGTCCTATTGTGATTTTTGTAGAGGTTTGCATGGATTTAGTGTGCCTACCGTTAGAACAACTTGATATTATCCTTGGAATGAATCGTTGGAATTCAACGTGTTCATATCAACTGCTTGAGAAGCTAGGTTTTCCAAGTTGTCGCAAGACCAAGATGACCCCATGTATGAATTTAGTTGTCAATGATGGTGTTGTGGTGTTTATGTTGTATCCTTCGATGGAAGCGAAAGGAAAAGCTAAGAGTAATGAATTACTAGTGGTGAATGAATTTCAAGTTTTCAAGAAGATGTTGTGAATTGCCACCGAGAGAGAAGTGGAATTTGCTATAGATTTGATTCTTAGAACTAGTCCGTGTCGATGGCGCCTTTATCGCATGTCGGCATCCGAATCATCTCAATTGAAGAAGCAATTGGAGGAATTACTTGAGAAGAAGTTTATCCGCCCTAGTGTTTCGCCGTAAGTTTCTTGTTTGTTGGTTAGAAGAAAGAAGGTTCAATGAGACTGTATTTATTACGCAGTTGAATAAAGTTACGATCAAGAATTGGTATCCATTGTCGAGGATTGATGATTTGATGGATCAACTAGTTGGAGCTTGTGTATTCAGTAAGATTAATTTGAGGTCTGGATATCATCATATTCGTGTGAAGATGGAAGATATTCAGAAGACTGCATTTAGAACGAGGTATGGACATTATGAGTATTTTGTTATGTCGTTTGGAGTTACTAATGAACCTAGTGTTTTCATGGAGTATATGAAGGATATTTCATCCAGATCTTGATAAATTTGTGGTAGTTTTTTTTATGACAATCTGATCTACTCAAAGAATGATGAAGAGCATAACATCTTAGGATCGTGTTGGAATTGTTGAAAGAAAAGAAGCTCTATGAAGTTGTCTAAGTGTGAATTTCGTTGGTGAAGTAAGTTTTCTTGGTCATGTGATTTCCAAGAATGGCATTGTTATGGATCCTATGAGGTGTAGAAGCGGTATCTCGGGAAGCTTCAAGAATGCTTCCAAATCCATAGTTTTTCTTGTGTTACGCAAAAAGTTCATTCAAGGATTTTGGTTAGCTTTACCTAACTAAGTTGACGAGAAAGGAAAATGTTTGTTTGGGATTCTGAATGTGAAAAAGGTTTCCAAGAGTCAAGACAGGTTGACTAGTGCTCTAATTTTGATTTTGCCGAATCCAAGGAGTCTTTTGTTGGTACCGTGGATGCTTCACCGATGGGTTTAGGTGTTGTTTGATGCTGGTAAAGTAGCTTATGCTTCAAGACAGTTGAAGATTCATGAAAGGAATTATCCCACCCATGATTTAGAGTTATACCGTGGTGTTTGTTTTGAAATTATGGAGGCATTATTTGTATGGTTCTCGGTTTGAGGTATTCAAAGAATCATAAGAGTTTGAAGTATCTCTTTGATCAAAGATCCCAATATGAGACAAAGAAGGTGGTTAGAATTTCTCAAAGATTATGATTTTGGTTTGAATTACCATCATGGTAAGGCAAACATTGTTGCAGATGCGCTTGAGTAGAAGTCGCGTGCATATGGCTATATTCATGGTGCGTGAATTGGATTTAGTTGAGAAATTCAGACTTGAGTTTGGTATGTGAGAATACCCTAATAGTGGTTGGGTATGTCAAGTTGACTAGTGGTATTCTTGATGAAATTCGAATGAGAGAAACTGATGTGGGTTTAGTTGATAAATTGACGCTGATCAACCAAGGTCAAGGAGGTGAATTCCAAATCGACGAGAATGGTGTTATGAGGTTTGGTGATAGAGTCGTCTGGATATTGTCGAGATTAGGAAGAGTATTTGAAGAAGGACATCGTAGTGGATCGAGTATTCATCCTGGTACTAAGATGTATCATGATTTGAAGAGGTTGTTTGGTCGAATGAAAAAGGAAATTGTTGAGTTTGTATATGCTTGTTTGGTTTGTCAAAAGTCGAAATTGAACATCATAAGCCTCGGGATTGATGGAACCATTATTTGTTTATTGGAAATGGGATGGCATTTCTATGGATTTTGTGTCTGGTCTGCCGAGGACATCGAAGAATTGTGATTCTATTTAGGTTATTTTCAATCGATTGACGAAGTCTGCTCATTTTATTCCGATAAGAATGGATTATCCGATGGAGAAGTTGGCTCAGTTGTATGTTGAGAAGATCGTGAGTTTGCACGGTATTCCTTCTAGTATTGCGTCGGATAGAGATCCGAGGTTTACATCTAAATTTTGGACAGGGTTACAAGAAGCTTTGGGTACTAAGTTGAGGTTGAGTTCTGCTTATCATCCGCAGGCAGATGGTTAGACGGAGAGAACGATTCAGTCGTTAGAGGATTTGTTGCGAGCTTGTGTGTCAGAGAAAGGTGGAGTTTGGGATAGTTACTTGCCATTGATTGAGTTTACCTATAACAATAGTTTTCATTCGAGTATTGGTATGATCCGTTTGAGGCATTGTATGGTAGGAGTGTAGGACACCCATGTGTTGGTACAACTTGGAGAAAGCGCTAATTGGACCGTAGATTGTCCAATGACTTCAAAAGATTAAGATGATTCAGAAAGATGAGAGCTTCTCGTAGTTTTCGTAAGAGTTATCATGATAAGAGAGGATGAAGGATCTCGAGTTTAGTGAAGGAGATCATGTGTTTATGTGAGTTACCCGATGACTGTACTCGAGCCTTGATGTCAAATGTTAACCTCCGCTTTATTGGTCAAGCTTCAGACACGAAAGTTGGAAAAGTTGCTTATCGATTGATTTACCGACGTCGCTTGCGAATTTGCATGATGTATTCCATGTATCTCAGTTGAGGAAGTACATTGTTGATCTGTCTCATGAGATTCAGGTAGCTGATATACAAGTACAAGATAATTTGACTGATGAAGCATTACTATGCGAGAATTGAGGATCGGAAGTTGAAGTAGTTGCGAGGTAAGGAGATAGCTCTGGTGAGAGTAGCTTGGGGAGGACCAGTTGGTGGTAATGTTACTTGGGAGCTGAAGAGTCAGATGAAGGACTCTTATCCCGAATATTTCGCCTAAGGTATGTTTTCGAGGAAGAAAACTCTTTTAGTAGGGGAGAGTTGTAACACCCAAATATTTCAATTATTAAATCATTCGAATTTTTAATTATTTATTTAATTAGAAATTTAATTATTGTATTTTGGGATTATTGGAATTAATTAAATAAAGTGAAATTGGATTGTGGTGTAAAGTTGCAGTGTGGTAGGTGTGTGTAGTAAAAGACTCTAAATCGTATTATTTGTTATTATTATTATTTTAGAATCATAAGGAACAAAAGAAGGACAAGAGAAAGTGAGAAAGAAATTGGGAATATTCATCATACATGAAAGTGAGAAGAGTGTATGAAGGAGAAAAGCCAAGAGTGTCTAATCACGTAACTTAAGGTAAGGGGTGATTTTATTAATTACTATGCCTTATAGGTTTTAGGATCAATAGAATTGATTAAGCATGTTAGAATCCCAATTTAGGATTTTCTAGGTTTGTAGGATTTGTCCTTAATGTTGTCGAATTGTGAGGAATTGAACCAATTGCATGATATAGGATTGTTAAGGATGATTGAAAATGTTATATTGCATACATCGTTGTTGTTTGATTGATTATACTACCTTGGGATGTATGGATTCCATTGAAATGATAGGAATTGAGTTATAAACATATTGTTGTCAAAAATCAGTGATTATATCAGAGGTCGCAGAACGGTTCCTGTGGAAGGAATCTGTTCTGGCACAAACTGTGAAGGAATTTTTCTGGTCGAGGAACCGGTTCAGCTGTATTTTCTGAAAATGGGTATTTTAATGCAGAACCTACATTCTGGTGAGGAACCGGGCCTCTGCACAATTTTTACAAAGAAAATAACATTTTTAGTGAACTTGTTCCTCCCGGGAGGAACTGGTTCCCCATACAATTTTCCAGAGAGTGATTTGATTTGTGGAAACGGGTTCTCCTCGAGGAACTCATCATCAGACCATTTTGAAAATAACTAACTTTAAAATTCATTCACTTAACAATTCATTTGTTTCAAATTTAATGCTATATTTTTAAAATGCGTAAATTCGAGTTTGATTTTATTTGAAATGCGCTTAATTCAATTATGCGTTTGTTACTTTGTGCATACTTGTGTATACGTAAAGGTGTATCCGTGATATTTGATTGTATTAGGTTTTGGTGATGAAATGCATGTTTATGTTGTTTGATGTATGCATGATCAATGAGAATATCATGTTCGGTTTGGTTTTGGTTTATGATGTTGATGTGATCATAACTTTATTGAATGTTGCATGCTATGATGTGCATGCATATACATTTTGGTGGTAGCTAATTCCTATTGTGTGGAATTAGTGAGTATTGCCAATAACCTTCCCGGTGATTATGGGTGGTGAGGCTGGATTCATGTCCGGGTGATTATGGATGAATCGATGTTTGTGACTTAGTTCACTTTTGGTACCACATGCATAGAGTCGTGCATTTGCATTTGTGTGAATTATAACATGATAGGTTGGTTTCCTGTGTTATAATCTGTTTGCCATGTATGGATGTATGCTTATGAATTGAATGGTGAAAATTGACTTATCTAATTATGCTAAAAATGGTGGATTAATATACTTGAGATATTTTATTGTTTTTGAGAAACTTATAATGCATTTTAATTATGATGAAGTCTCACCCTTACTTTGATGATTTTAGATTGAAGATTAGCGGCTTAGGAGCTGGTGAGAATGGCTCATTGAGCTATGCATTTCTTATTACGTGTCAGTGTCATGCTCTGATTTGTAATACTGGGGAACATTTAGAGTTATAATTAAACTTTGTTATTCCTTTTAGCTTGTTCTGGGATTAACTATTGGTTTTGAATTATCCAAACTTGATAATAATTTTCCGTTGTATAGAACATGTTAGTTTCCTGATTTAATTGGATTTGTTCTTCAGTGAAGTATGACATCTGTTTGAATTTATTTTAATTAATTGTGACGCCCTTTATTTACATGTCAACTCTGAATTAATTGTATATTCGCGGGGTATTTTAGAAGGGTGTTACAGAGATCACCTTTGAAGTCTTTGATCTCTTTCTTGAAACTACATGTTATTAACAAGTCATCGACATAGAGACATAGTATAAGCATTCACTATTGTTTCTTCTTACATATGCTCCATGTTCTGTGTATTTCACAAATCCTCTCTTAGAAAGCAATCAATCTTTCTTGTTCCAAGCTCGAGCTTGTTTCAATTCATATAGGGCTTTATGAAGCATGTACACCTTCCTTCGTTACGCTTCACGACTCCATGGTTGTTTAACATAAACTTCTTCGCTTAAGGGTTCATTCAGAATGCACACTTCACATCCATTTTACATATGTGCCAACTGCTTATTTCTACTAAACCAACAACCAACCTAATTGTTTAGATTTTAGCCATAGGTTCAAAACCTCATCAAGTCAATTCTTCTTTCTGATAAATACTTTCGCCATTAGCCTTGCTTCGTGTCAAGTTACTTCCCCTTTAGGATTCATATTCACTTTTCATACCCACTTGACATCAATTTCCTTATTGCCTTGAGGAAATTCAATAAGTGACCAAGTGTTGTTGTCTTTGATGGATTTCACTTCTTCGTTCATCGCTTTCACCCACTTTGAATCTTTCAATGCTTCAGCTACATTTACGGGTTTGACATCTACATAGAAAGCATAGTGTACAAGTTCAACATTATCAATCACATCATCTAATGTAACCACACAATCTTGCAATCTTACATGCATGTGTCTTGTTCTTTGAGGTCTGCTTGTACTTGTACTTGAGTGATATATAATTGTTGGTTCCTCTTGTCGAACTTCTCTTTCGACTTGAGTTTCTGGTTCTTCAAGTAAAATTTTCACTGAACCTTTCTTGATATTTTGAGTCCAATCCCCTTTCACTCTTCTATGATCACATCTCCTGATCACAACGCTTGTTCACGGGTGGAATAACTTGTAACCTCGTGTCAAATGACATTCTAATAGAATCATTTGACTCGACTTGTCATCAAGTTTTCTTCTCAATTAATTTGGCACATGTCTATGTGCAATAGATCCAAATACCTTCAGATGACTCAAGCTTGGTTTTACACCAGACCGACATTCTTCTAGAGTAATGCCTTCCTTCTAGCATCTGTTCAAAATATATGTGTAGACACAACTTCACCCCAAAACTCTTTAGGTAAATTCTTTCCTCAACATACTGAACCATGTTCATGATGGTTCGATTCTTCCTTTTGCAATACCATTCTATCGGAATGTAGGGTGGCACCACCTAATGCACAATCAATTTTTCAGATAACTTGTCAAGTATTTCGAATATCTCCACCACCATCAGTTCTCAAAACTTTAAGCTTTCACCACTTTGCCTTTCGACCATAGATTTAAACTTGTAAATACCTCGATCACTTCACTTTTCTTCTTGATCAGGTAAGTCCACAGTTTTTGACCGAAATCATCTATGAATGTGACAAAGTATTTATTACCTCTAAACGAGTCCACCTAGATTGGTCCACATACATCAGAGTATATGACTTCGAGAACAGCCTTCGACTTGCTTCCTGCATCCTTGTTGAAGTTATTCTTGTGTTGCTTCGCTTGCACACATTCTTCACACACCCGTTTGGAATGTCAATTTCTGGCAACTCTGAAACCATACTTTTTCTCCTTTAATCTCTGATGTCTCTGAAGTTGAGATGGCCTAGTCGATAGTGCCATATCCATTCGCTCTACTAGCTGCAGCTTGAAAGGCACTTGCTCCATCACATTAAGTTCGATCTTGAAGGTTCTATGCTGGGACATAGGGGCCTTCAAGATTAATCTTCCATTCGCGTCGATGACTCTCATCATCTTGTCTTTGACAATTACTTTGTAATTCTTTTCGACCAACTTCCCTATACTAAGAAAGTTTTTCTTCATGCCTGGAATGTATAACACATTTGAAATTACTGACGTTTTTCCATCTTTCCTCATGATCATAACATCTCCAACACCTTTAGCTGCTAGAGTATTGTCATTTGCAAATTTCACCATGTTCTTCACTGAGGGATTTAGATTAACAAACCAATCTTTCCTTCCAGACACAAGTGATGAACATCCTGAATCCAAGTACCATTGGTCCTTGAATTTTTATTCATCCCTTGTTGTGACCATCAACATCATATCTTCTTCTTCATACTTAGCGAACTTTGCATCACTTTCTTGATTCTTTTGCTTCTCTAAACACACACTCGAATAGTGACCATACTTCTGACAATTGTAACATTGAATGTGACTATTGTCAGGATTTCGACCACCACCTCTTCCTGTATTTGCAACACTACCTTGCAACACCACCTCTTTGGTTGCCTTGGTATGGTCTTTTATGATTCGAAACGTTTCCTTCATTCTGGTTTCCTCTGACAGTTGAATTGTTGTAGCCACCTCTACCTCTGTTAAACCATTTTCCTTTGCCTTTGATTTCTTTTATTGAATGTACTTGCAAAGCCACACCACTCTTTGACTTGCCTACAACTCCTTTGTTCATGAGATTCAAGCGTCCCTTGAAGCTCTTCCTTTGTCAATTTTGACAAATCTTTCCCTTCTTTTATAGACACCACCACGTGGTCGAACTTAGGGGCCAAAGATCTCAAAATCTTGGAAACAATAGCTCTTGTTATTAATGCTTTTCCACATCTCTTGATTTGATCCACTAGTTTTGTAACCCTAGTGAAGAAATTAGATATGCTTTCACTATCTTCCATCTGAAACAATTCATACATTCTCTTGTGAGTTTGTAACCTCACTTCTTTCACCCTTTCAGCGCCTCCAAAAGATTTCTCAAGAATCTCCCTAGCTTCTCTTGCAGATTCTGAATCACTGACCTTTTCGAAGTTGTTTGGACTCAGACTGATAAATTATAAAAGACAACTTTATAACTCTTCTTATCTGATTCTATGTGTTCTTTCTTTTCTTCTTTTGAAGCATCTTCTTCAAGCTCTTCTACTCCATCCTTTACAAGATCCCAAAGACCTTGACAACGGAATAAAACCTTCATTTGCTTACACATATTCACATAGTTATCTACTTTTAGAAATGGTAGAATTGCTGGATGATTTGCATTCCCATAACTCACTACCATCGTGAATTCTTCTTCCATGATTGTTCTTGATTTTTCTTCCCTTGAATCGATTAATCGGAGCTCTTGATACCATATGTTGGAAATCCACAAAAACCTATGATGAATTTCTACCAATCTTGACGAACAAGATTGATATCACCACACAATAACGGTGAACAATTAAAAGAAAAGGAAGAAGAAGAAGAAAGAATTATTTTTGCAGAGTTTCTCTCTGCCCACAAACTGTGAAAAACCTTCATTATTCACTTTACAACTTCAAAATACTATGAATGAATTGAGTACAAAATAGGGGTTACTCCATCTATTTATAGATTTAGATTAGCTTGCTCCTAATCTAAATCAATATATGCTATTTTAGATTTAAATCAAATCTATCTAAATCTAAAATCAAATTTGTGTGTAACAAACTGTTTCTACACCCTAAATCAAATCAAATCTTTTGACACAAGAAATTACTTTCAACATATCTATCTTGATGTACAAAGTCTAGAATCGATTGGTTGGAAGCTTCAAGTAAGCGATGAGCGACGATGCCTCGTGTTGTCGATGACGACACTAAACTCCCCAAAGAGTTGTCTGAACTCAATGGTGGAGGTATGGAGGAAAGGAGAGTCGTGCTAGAGAGCGTTGTGAGAGTGTTGATGAAGCTCTTCTGAGAACAATTGTAAACATGGTAATGGCGTAAAACAAAAACACTAACGGTGTAATCTAACAAAGAAGAAGATGTTCCTAAAAACCAAAGGAGATATTTCATGGAGTGGAAATCGTGGGGTGCGAGACTTCATTTAAGATATCATGCACCCTCACATGTTGCATAATATTTTTTTTTTTTTAATTATAACCTGTAGTTTATTTAAGTGATGTTTTTTATTCTAACTAATTAATATTATATCTATTAAATAAAATAAATATATTTTAAATATATAAAATATATTATTTTTAATAATTTGAATCAAATAAAATTTATATGTATTAAATTTTTCTTTAAAAAACAATAAACAAATTATATCTTCTTTAAAGTTTAGGATTACGATACAGCTGAAGAGAGAATCGTGAAGATTCAAATGGATAAAATAAAATTTTATTTTATTTTAAATTTATTTTTCTAACATATTATTAATAATATAAAACAAATATATTTTTATATTAAATGTCATAAATTAATCACAACATTCTACTTTCAAATGAAATAAAAGTGAATCATTGCATACAAAAATAATTTAATTTATTAGAATTTTTATCTTTAAATTCTATTTATTTATTTTTTAATTTTTTTAATTTTTTCAACTTGTTATTTATAATATAAAAATAAATACATTATTTGTATTATAAATTGTTTATTTGATTTGGTCAAAATTGATGTGAATCGATTAATTTATCAACATGGAACCCATTGATTTGAAGACGTGAAGAATCTATTTAAATAAAACTACTATTATTTTTAAATTATTTAAAAAAATGATTGTATTAATTAAAAATATCATATTTTACTTTTTATGACTAAATAAAAATATAAAAAATAAACAAGTATTTCCTGCGGATTTATTAATAGAGTTTAATGTTTTTGAAAACGTGATATCCGCAGTTAATTCCGCAGGAAAAATCTACAGAAATTTATTTGAAAAAACTTTGTAGAAATACCTGCGAAATTTGCTGCAAAATTGTATTCTATAAAAAAATATTTTTTATTTCACTAAACCGCAGCAAAATCTACACGTATATTTGTAGATATATTTCCGCAGTAAATTCCATAAGAAAGTGCATATTTCTAGTAGTGTATGCTAGTTTACATTACTTAGCACAAAAGCTATAAATGTACGTATGCTCTCTCTGCTTCATTCAAAAGCTATATGTTTATCTACATAGTAATTCGTTCATCTCTTGCTTTGGATCCTACTCCCTCCTTCATGGACAATCTTGGCATCACACTAGTAAATAGTTATGTCAACATATAATAAACAAATATTATGTATTTCATCACAACGAAGGAATGTGCCTTATACAAATAAGATAAAAGAACTCAATTGTATGTTACACTTTATTTATTCTTGTAGGAATAACTCGCAATGGTTGGTCGACGCCTCTATCTCCATTTTCCTTTTTCCAACAAAAGAATTAATCAATGATCCTAACATGGTGTGTAACATTCAGACAAATGAGTGGTAAACCAGACACATTCTTCTCCCACCACCAAATGGCGTGAATTGAAAATATTGTCCCTTGAAATTAATTTCCACCCAAGAAATCTTTCGGAGAAAACGATTCGGATTGTCCCAAATGATAGGATTTCTTCCCATGGCCCATTCATTAACTAAAACTGGAACCTTGTGGAATAGTGTATCCATGAATTTTTACATCTTTTCTAGCTTTCTTGGCAGAAAAGTGGAGTAGATGGATGCAAACGTAGTGTTTCTTTTACTACGCTTGCAAATATGGGAGTTTAGAAATATTCGATTCACAATTAAATTTCCTATACCAATTACTTGTTCAAGCTCTTCTTTAGCTTTTGACATTACATGTGGATTGTGAATTAATTTCGCCATGGCTCGCTCTATTGTGTAGGAAGTTGTATTCCTGCAACAAATAAATCCTATAATAATGAAAAAATTAATATAAATATTTCTTTCAACAAATTATAATATATATTTAATAATAAAAAATATATATAATAGAAAAGTGATGGATAGAAAATTACCAGAAATAAATGTTTAATCTTTGTGTTGTCCATCTTTTTGTCATCCTCTTTAGAGATGTTGAGAAGCATGTCTAACATGTCACCATTTGGGATGTAATTTTCGTCTTCTCTTAACTTCAATCTTTTGACAGTATATGAATCAATTATTTGCAACAACTTTTCAAGATAAGTAGCTGATATTCCTTTAATACCTTGTGGATCAAACATCCTTAAAACAGGAAAGAAATCAACCAAGTTTGGTGTTCCTATGACTCTCACAAGATTTTCAATGATATCTTTATACTCATCAGTTTCACCAGCAGAATTAGCAAAATCCATAGAGAAAAAAGTGTTTGACAAAAAGTTCAATGTAGTCTTAAAAGCAGCTCTTCCAATATCTACTGCTTCACCTGTTATACTGCTTCTATCAATATCACATAAAAAGTCTTGAAGCTTGTTACACCTAAGTTGATAACTTGCATCAAGTGTTTTGCTGGAAAACAAATGATTTTTGCTTATTTTTTTAAGGTCTCTCCAAAGATCGCAAGCTGGCATAAAGGGTAAGCTAAAATGTTGATGATCAAGAACTGCTACAGCTTGAGGAATTGTCCGGTCTGAGAGGAAGAGATCATGAGTTTGAAGCACTTCTTGTGCAATTTCTGGTGATGAAATTACAAAGGTTGTTATTTGGCCTACCTTCAAACGCATTATTGGGCCATATATTTTAGAAAGTTTGGCTAACGAGTGTTGTGGTTTCAGTTTTCCTAATTCAGAAGCATTTAGCATAAGGGTAAGAAGTGAAGGCCCTGGTGGAACATTGATATGTTTTTTGGTTGTACTGAATAGTGTTACAGCAATGTATGATAGAAAGAGGAGGAACATTGTGGTTGCAAGATACATTTCAGAATTCATCTTATCTTATGAAATGATATTGCTTGTTATTACTGAATGTGAAACTAACTCATTTATATATAGACTCATGAGCATGGAAATATGTCATCTTAACGTAGTGGAAGTCCATAGTCAAAACATGTGCATGGGAAAGTATGTCATGGCGGGCGCTGGCTATGTTTGTTGGTGAACATTTAACATGTTCAAATAATCAAGTCTAGCAAGACAAACTTTTGACTCTAAGAGCATGTTCAAATAATTAAAAATAACGTACACAATTAAATTTATTCTTCAATTAAATATAATACCATTAATTAGTCTAACATACATAAATTTTTTAATATTTAACGTTGTGTAGTATCAAATACGGCAAAATATTTAATAAACTAGAGTCAAAAAAGGAAGGGATTGGTACAATTAATAATAATTTTCAATCGTGCGCATTTCTGATATTGCAGCCAAGAAAATAATACAATTAAAACAATTACTCGTATTTTTAATCAAAAAAATAATAATTAGTACTTGTTTTAAGGATTAAATGATACAGTTAAATTATATTTTTATAAATTAGAGATCATCGAGTATAGATTACAATATACAACAAAGTTCTCTTTCTCAAAAAATTAATACTAATGTGTCTACAATTGAATTTGAACTCAATATCTTAGTTAAATTAAAAAGAGACTCTATCATCTCTTCCAAATACTCACTTTAAAAATATATATTATCTTATATTATTAAAAATGTGTTATAAAATTGTTATATTCATTTCACATATTACACAAAGGAAATAATATAATTAAAATAATTATTTGATGTAGTAATAAATGATGTGAATTAAAAATTTAGTATCCAAGTTTGACTTGAAGTATATATATTGTCTTATATTTTTGTTACAGAATAGAGTTAACTCATAATATTAAACAAATGAAAATTAATACAAGGAGGTACATCATTAACGATACTACATCTAGACTAAGAATTGCCCATTCACTAACGAGTCTAGAATCATATTCGCTTGATGTTTAATAAACTTAACTTCAAAATTTGAAATAAGACTCGTAAACTTTTGATAGAATGAATAATAATACTAAATTCATAATTACCGTACTAATATAATTTATTCCTTGAACCACCAATGAGAGTTACTTCTAAAATCACATATTGTTCGAGTTCATGGAAACAATATGTTGAACAATCTCTTTCGAGTAAGGCTTTAGTGTTGATAAGGGACATAATATCCATATCCAAAGCAACACATGCATCGATGAATCTTCCTGTGTTATCTCAAGGCACCAACCCTATGGTGGTCCGATGGTTATTATTAAAGCCGACATCAATATTACATTTCACCCACTCTTCCTGGAGGGTCCAAACTACCAGACACGAGTTCCATTATTCGAATCTTGAATATCACGGGCATCATACCAATTAATCTAGGTATATGTGCTTTTATGCCTAGTCTGGAGAGATCCTCCTATCATTATTCCAAACAATGTTATTCCAATTCTTCCAAAGCCCTCTAACAACCTAGTGAATATACCAACAACCTTCTTATCTTCTTTACTACAAATGTGAAGAATGAGAGATTTAGCATCATTAAAATTTTAAACAAAGGATCAATAAAGGTGGACAAACTTGTCCCGCCAACAATGATTAGTGGTTCTACAACCAAACAATACATGCCAATCATCCTCTTTCTCTCAATCGCACAAAAGACAAGACAATGTATATTCAACATAATGTTGCCTAAGCCACGACACGAAAGAAGACACCTCTACAAATTCTCCAAAGAATGTGTTTAACTTGGAGGAGCCTTGATACTCCACAAGTCATCCCAATTACCTTTCACTTTCATCGTTAGGTTGTTTAACATGAGAATTCCTCCAAAGTCTATAACTCGTACAACACTATAATCCCCATTATTCTCTTCATTCCAAACCACCATCCTCTATTAACGGAACATCTGTGACCTCTTTAGATACTACATGATCAAGCAAGGAATTAATAACTGAGTATCCTAACGCTTAATATTAGGCAAGAGAAGATCTTGAACAAAAATATTGTATGTACACACCTTGAGGAAACCGACTTACTAGACATAAATATTTACTCCCACAAGTCCAAGGCTCGTGTAAGATCTTAATATTACTCTCATTACCAATACTTCACCTACATACCAAACACAAGACATCCTTAGCTTTCCAAAGACTCCTCCATAAATAACTCGGATTATAACTAATCTTAGCATCCAAAAAAGAGGAATTAGGAAAGTACTTTACTTTAAAGAATCTGGACACTAAGGATAGGGGTTTTGTCAACAACTTCCACCCTTGTTTTGCAACCATAGCCAAATTAAATGCCCTAAAATCCCTAAATCCCAAACCTCCTTCTCTCTTAGGGCACACCAATTTATCCCACGCCATCCAATGGATTCCCATATTATTATCTCCACCTCCCAACCAAAAGGAATTCAACATCTTTTCAATGTCACTCTCCACCACATAAAGAATAACATACACGCTCATGATGTAAGAAGGAATATATTGCAAGATAGATTTAACCATCACCTTTTACCAGCCTTCGACAATAATCGACCCCCTTCCCTAAATATTAGTTCTTTTCCAAATACGATCCTTTATAAACGCAAAAGTCTCCTTCTTACTACGACCAATCATCGAGGGTAAGCCCAAATACGAGCTTGTCCCAAGAACATGATGAACGCTTATCATATTAGCAATATCCTCCTAGGCCGGAATACTAAGATTACGACTAAAGAAGACCTATGACTTAGTCATATTAATTTCTTGTCGAGACGCCATGGCATAGATCTTAGTAAATCCATGAGGTGAGACACCGCTATGTTACCAGAAAATAAAAAAATAGTTGTCCGCAAAAAGAAGATGGGACACACTAGGTGCCTCTTTGCAATTAGGAATACCATGAACGTCCCCTCGAGCAACTGCGCCTTTGATAAGGGCCGAAAGATCTTCAAAGTGATAATAATAAAGATAGGGAGATAAAGGTCCCTTGTCTCAATCCTCTTCCTCGTTGAATTAGACCAACTTTATCTCGATAAAAAATATTGTATTATTTAAAATATCATATTTTACTTTTTATGTCTAAATAAAAAAAATAAACAAGTATTTCCTCATGGATTTATTAATAGAGTTTAATGTTTTGAAAACGTGAAACCGAGCTAATTCCGCAAAAAACCTACAGAAGTTCATTTGCAGGAACTTTGCAGGAATACCTGCAGAATTTGCTACAAAATCGTATTCCACATGAAAATATTTTTGTTTCACTAAACCGCAACAAATTCTACAGATATATTTGTAGATATATTTCCGCAAATTCCACAAGAAAGTGCATATTTCTAATAGTGTATGCTAGTTTACATTACTTAGCACAAAAGCTATGAATGTACGTATGCCTCTCTGCTTCATTCAAAAGCTATATGTTTATCTACATAGTCAGTCGTTCATCTCTTGCTTTGGATCCTACTCCCTCCTTCATGGACAATCTTGGCATCACACTAGTAAATAGTTATGTCAACATGCTGTCCAAATGCTGCAAACTAAGCTCATGAATAAGCAAGCAGTGCAAGTCATTTTATATTCTAGTAAATAATTAAATCAATATATTTGTGATTAGTTCACTAACCAACTTTGAAAGAATAAGTTGCTAAGCGATGAATGAATAGTAGAAGAAGACATGAAGGATCTAATGAAACATTTAATTAAGATTTTTGTGTTTAATAAATAAATAAATAAAAGAAGGAAGTGTTATTGAAAGAACGAGGAAGGAAGTGAAAATAAATGAGGGAAAGTTTTGAATCAAATTTTTATCTTCAAACGTATTCCACTCTATTTATAAAATTTAAAAATTACGACATTTAGATTTATAATTTTAGGATGTAGTAAAAATAATTCCAGAATTCTTTTCAAATTAAAAGTTTAGTAAAAAAATAATAATAAAAGAGGATTTATTGTTAAAGGTTGAGCAACAAAAATTCTCTTTATAGCTTCGAGCTTCTTCTTGTTCGGCTTAAGATTACTGGATGACGGCGAAGATGAAGAAAAAGCGATGGAAAGAGGTGGATTGTGAAAGTGGAGAAGGGAAAGCGGTGAACATTTTGGTTTTTGGTGGTGAGTGGCCAAAAATTATACGGCAAAATGAAAATTTTCTGCCAAAAAATGTGTTTTGGTTTTTTTTATTAATTATATATTAAAAAATAGGCGATTTTTTTTATAGTAACGTGTTTTAGATTTTATTTTATTAATTATATATTATGAAAATAATAGGGCTTTTTATAAATGTTAACATAGGATAGTACAATAATAGTGTTTAACAAAAGTGTTTTCTTAATGAATAATATTAGTAGTGTTTTGACGAAAGTGTTATTTTTGTGTATAACATTAATAGCATTTGGAGTAAGCACTATCTTATTGAAGTTTAATAATAACGTTTTTACAAAGTGCTATCAAAATCATTGTTTGTATCATATAATAATGTGTTGTCATAAAGTACTATTATAGATGTGTTTATTCATTTTAATAGGACTTTTTAAAAGTGTTATTAAATTAGGCGATACAAAATATCAATTTTGGCTATCGATCAATATCAATTTTAGTTAAGTACTAAACATTAACGCCATTTGTGGAAATCAACTCTTAATTTCCATGAAATTCTAGTGATGCATCACCCTCAATTCATAGCCGATCTCTACTAGTACCACCGAGAGATGCAAATAGTCACCTCATATATCACAACCAAGAGCTTTATTAGATCTTTTGATTTCGCTCCACCTTAATTGGTCACCATCATTGAGTCCACAACATAGTGACGCTCTAACGAGATCCAATATCGAGCACCTATTTCAAACATAATTGATATTAAACCGCAAAATGAGGATCGAGTGAAACTAGGACGCCTAGATCTCGAGAAGATAAATGCGGCCGAGAAGATAAAAGGAACCTCAAGCACAAAGTTGTTTTTAAATATCACCGTCACCATGATCGATGGAACTGTTATAGGATCCCGCTGAGACTACGAAATTCACATAACACCGACGCGACAAGCAGCCTAAACATCCGTTAATCATATTTGAATACATAATATGATGGAGATCCATTGGCCTTCAACGATTTCAGAATCAGATGGGAGGATTGACATATTTGATATTGTCAATGTAAAAGGAGCGAACTAGAAAATGTGACTTAACTTTTGATAATGTCGTGTGGAAGTGTCATCAAAGACGCCCTAGTAGATCCTACATGGAAAAACTAAATGTCGCAGATTCTCCAATCCACATGAAGATATCATATCAAGAAAGAAAACTAGGCTCAACCGCGGATAGAAATGAAGTAGTGTATCGAAAGAGGCTCATTCGTAAAACTTAATCACTTCTTCAAATCCAAGTAACTCATGTCAAGGTTATTCTAGCCAAACCCATCGAGGTAGATTTTGACCTCCTGTTTGACCTTTTCCGCTGACCTCACTTATAAATACATGTTTAGACCTTATATTGTCCGATGTGAGACTCTTAACATATACAAATGGGATTATCAAGGCAGTTGGTCATTCGCAAGAATGAGAGAGAACTCACCAAAGGAAACACTACTACAAAAGGGATACACCCAAGTCACCACGATTCTTCCAAACCCGTGGTGACATCTCAAACTCATGCACTAATTTTTTAATAAAAATTATTAGTATATAATTATGGTTGATACCCTAATCGTGGTGATACAATCAAGCTTTCATGGGTTCCAACCTCAATGCCCTCAAATATATTATTCATTTAACGTTAAAACACGCCTTTTTCTATTTTATTTATTTTTAAATATAAAATAAAGGGTTATGATTTAAGTTATCTTGTTCAATGCTAGACACGTTATATATATCACCACCTGGTAATATAAACAAGTGAAAATCGATAAAAGCAAATTAACTCCGCTTTGACAATAGTGATGATTCGACTTATGGTGCAAAAGTTATGACCAAAATGATTTCGTAGTACAAAATCCAATGAGCCATTATAGGCACCAAGAATGCACGCTACGGTCAGAATTTGCTCCAAAATCGTATTTTCATGCAATTTTGTGTGATTGTTCTTGTTTTTGAGCATTTCAACAAACCCCAAACCCCTAGTTTTGACTCCAATTACCCCAAAACATATCATATCATATGGTACTTGAATCAAGGGAATAACACATCATAAATCATCATCACACTATAAATCATCATCATCATCAACAAAACCCTAAATACAAGTCTACCAATACCTAAACCTTATACTAATTATAATAACAACGATAAATTCTCCTTGCCTTAGATTATAGCTAGCAATTGTTGATTCTCTTTATGTTCTACCGTAAATCTTTGTTCTCTTATTTCTAGTCTCGCTGATTCTTCAAACTTTTTCACAATGCACAAACCGATACATTGTTCCCATATTCTTGTTTAACCTTTGGACCGCTTTATGGTCTTCTTTGTCTTACCTCACTAATCCACATAATATTACCACTCTTGCCTTTTCATCTCTACATCATATTATCTCTATTTTAATAATAATAATAATAATAATAATCAATAATTATTCTAAATTATTTAAGTTATCTAAAATACTCCACATCACCTTAATTCCCTCTAATCCACAAAATAATACTACAACACATCACATCCAACGACATATCAACATATTTTCATCAATAATTCACCAATATTCCTAATAACTCAATTACATAAGTAATTCTAAAAATTGGGGTGTTACAACTCTCCCCCACTTAAAGAATTTTCATCCTAAAATATTATCGGAGAAAACAACTCTGGGTACGATTCCCGTATCCTACACCCTAACTCCTACTTCACGTTTGGAAACATTTCGAACACCACTGATCAATATTCCACATCGTTAACCATATTAATCTGACATGATGCAATGCTACCAAGTTAAAAATGCACATGTTGACTTCACTCCTTATCCCATCACCTTATGTAGCACTTCTCTAATTTCCTTCATAGGAATGAGTTACCGACATACGAATGAGCTACAACATAGTTTAAGAACATGTAGTTCTACGTACGAACATCGCCTTTATCAATTCATTACACAACAACATTGTTGATTCTCTATTTTAGGATTGACTTTATGTTTGATAAAACTATAGTAGTGTCATACCCCAATTTTGACCTAAGATACCACCTTATATCATTCACATGTGCATCATTGCATCACCACACCTCAAATAGATAGATCAGTGTGCTCCTAAAGCCAAATTAGGTTTTTTCAAAATTTCATCTGTTCAAGATATGATAAATTAGGTTTTGAGTCTCCACTCACCTCAATTGATCTATCTTAATCAATCATCAACATTTGATCTTCAAATTCCTAATTTTTCTCATGATCTACCTTGAATCGACCAATTAGGGTTTTGATCAAGATAGTAAATCATTGATTTTCTTCAATGAATGACCTATTTGCTTGGATATTGATCTTAAAATCATCAATGCAACATCTTGACCTAATTCTTGGTTCAAAACATTACAAAATCCATATTTCTTCATCGATAAATTCAATCATTGATGAAAATTCATTGTTCAAAAAGTCAAACTTTGACTTTTGTCAACTTTTTCAAATCCAAATTTTTCATTCATAAAATCATTTCAAATTATCCATCATGATCATAAAAATCAAGAAATGTGAAAAGTCAACAAAAGTCAAAGTTGAAATTTTTCTAACACTTAAAAAGTGTTAAAAACATGGTTTTTCTTACTTTCATGGTCATTTTTCACCTAGATCCATTTTGATTCAAGAAAACCTCAAAACATGAAAGTTGTAGATCATATTACAAGATTTCCAAAATATCCAAGAACTTGAAAAACACTTTGTGTAGCTAGGGTTTTGAAATTGAAACTTAGAGCTCCATAACCTTAAATTGCAAGTCATTTTTCAAGATTATAGGTCATTTTTCACAATTTTCCTTCTAGAAGCCTTGTCACCATTGAGAGATAAGTTATAACTGATAAATATCAGTTAGAAATGATTGAGAAGGATTGTATCAAGAGGAAATTTTAACCATGGTTAAAGAAGTTAATCATGTGCATTAAATGTAAAAGATTCCTTCTTACCTCTTAAGCCAACTTGCAAACTCTTTCAATTGAATCTGCCTTGTCATTCGTAATTCTTGGCCTATAAATAGAGGTCACTTCTTCATTCAAAATCACCCTAAAGCATCATAATTTAAGCTTTCCTTCTTTCTTTCTTGTTTTTCAAGTTTCTAAGTGGGAGAATTTGCAAATTTCAAGCCTTGCAATTTCTGAGCAATCTTAGGCTTCAAATATTTTCTAAACATCATTAGAAAGTTGTTAGAATCCTCAAGCTAGCCCAAGAACTAGCCAAACTCAGAAATCACCTCCAACTTCCTAAACATGTCATTTTAAGCCAAAACTTCCAAATTTCCATTCCACTCGTGCAAGCTTCAATCTTTCACTTTAAACACCTTCCATACACTTCATATGAGTGATCCAAACACTCATCACTGACCTGTAACAGCTCCATCATCAAATTCAATTTCACTTTGAGCAAACTGCAGTTGGACTTGGGTACACTGATCTAGACCATCTCCAAGCAAGCCAAGCATCCATACACCTTCCATAAGGCCCAGTGGTGTTGTAACAATCATCAAGTCATCTTTATAACACTTCCTTCGAAGAATCAGAATTCAACTTGAAGAGGTAAGAGCTTGAACTTTGAACTCTTTAATTTCTAACTTCCAGTTCAAAAAAGGCTTGGCCATCTTGTTTCTGCACTATCACCGAGCAATAACCTCAATCAATTACTTAAATCCATGCACATACGTGATTTTATAATCAAATCTTAGAATTAGGTTCTTCGTGTTCATATGAAAATTAATAGTTCTAAGCTTAAAATAATGGAATTAATTTCACCATCACGCTCCTCGGTGAAAATTGAGCAAGTTTGATGTTTGATCATGCAATTTCATTGAGAAATGAAGAATCCATGGATCAAAACTGAGGTTAAAGATGATATGTCATACTTTTTCAGCTCGAAAATTTATAATAATATTTTCTAATATATATTTTAGTTTGAGTTAAGTGAACGGATGTATTACCCCAAGCTGTTGCCAGACGCCCTAGTCCTTGCTCACTCAAGGCCCGTGGTTTGAACTCGACCTTTTTTAATAAAAGGCTCATCCTTCTGAAGCATCTTCCTCGATGCCCAAGCACTCCGACCGCTCTTCAAAATAAGGTGATTAAATGACAAGTCAAGCACATGGCCTGTGGTAAAACTTTTCACTTCTAAGCCAAGTATCCTGGGTTCAAACCTCCTTAGGACCAAAACTCTTTTATCACTAATTTTCTCAAGTTTTTAACAAACTTCAACATTTTCAAAAACCAATCAAAACTTTTCATTTTGAGATGATTTTTTGCACACTTGTCATTTAATATACCTATTTTATGATTATGTCAAAAATCCAAAAATATTTTCTTTTTGATTATATTTTATTAGGTTAAAATGAGACGCTTAAGTATTTTTAATACTTTTCAAAAATGTTTTCTTCCAATTTTCAAACCTAATCTTTTTCAAAACTTCTTGTGAATATCCTTCACTTTTCAAAATCATTTTTCAAAACCTTTTCAAAAACTTTCAATAAACTTACACACCTTATTTTTCCATGATCAATTAGATTTGAAGATAAACCGAACCAGGTTTTTCCTCGAATTTCTATCAAATTGATCATGGGCCTCCCTCACGTAAGTCCCAACCCTCCTATGTACATATTTATTTCCTTGTACATATCCACCCTTTCGTACATATTCATTTCTTACACATTCAATCATCATTGTAAATATTCACATAACAAACTTCATTTGTTTGTTTTCATTCGCTTGTTTATACACCGATTCCATTGGTATTAAGAGAGCATTATTCCTGAAACTCGCTTCTAAACTAATGGGCCCCTTAAGGTGTAAGTCCTAAACCCTTTATATATATTCAAGTTACACTTGCTTTAATTGCTTGTTTTATACACTTGTTTATATATTTCTTTCATAAACTCTTGTGAATACACATCACAATTTGTTCATATAACTGCTTAGTTATAACATAACAACTAGTCTAACAACTAGGTTCCTTTAGCCCCTTGGGATTTGTACAAGATAACTCATTTATTGAGTTAGCCTCCTTGGGCTTTGTACAAGATAAATCATTTATTGAGTTAGCCTCCTTAGGCTTCCGTTATGACCAATTTGTAGTTATTTTGTGGTCCTTAACAATGTCTTTGTATTTAATTTGTATATTTATTCTAGTATATTGCTTTAATTAGGTTTTTATCTAGTTTTGTTTAATATATGTATTATTTGACTTTAGTTACTCTTAATTGTAGGAATTTATTAACTAATTCTCCCAAGCTTGGATTCAAGGGTACTTGAAGAGCTTTAGGATGATTCTTTGAAGATAATTTTGGAAGAGGGAAGCATGTTATAGGTCGCGCATCACGGTGCCAAGATGATCACCACCGATTTAACTGCTACCAATCCAAATTCGTAAAAAGGACAGCCCATGCTTTCACCTTGGAGCCACCAACCCATCACTTCACCGACCTTTTGGCTTGTAAAGGAAGCAAGAAAACATAGACCATCATTATCTTTCATCTTGTAAATCTAGGGCAAGTTTAGGAAGAAAACCATAGCTTTTCTCTTGATTTTTCTCATGTTCATCATCTCTACCAACAATCTTGAGAGCAAGGCAACCATGGAAATGAGTAGCTAAGCTCCTTTTGTGTCAAGATTAGAGGTAGTTGATCTATATAGTATGTATTTATTTTAATCCATTTGTGTATGAACATGGTTGATGATTAATATAGTTGAATATCTTTGTTCTTCATTCTTATGCTTTGAGTTTTGCTTGAAAAGAATATTTCAAAGTGACCTAGGATATTCATCCTCTCACAAACAAATGCTAGGAATAGATTGTGTGTGTTAGAGTTTACAAAATATTGAATTTAATGATTATCATGCTAATAGTTGTAGTGAGGAATCATGCAAGGATTAACATGATAACATTCACAATCTTGGTGGAAATCTACAAGATTGAGAGGATATGTATTTGTAGAAATCATCTATTATGTTCATCACTTGATTAAAATGAATATGTATGAAACTAGATCAATGAAACTAATCTTGACATGCCTTCTTACTTGAAAACAATCTCAAACTCTCTCTAATCCAAATCATAACTCTTTTGAAAGAATTAATTTAGTTGTTGTTTGGAAACTCATGGTTCTAGTAGAGTAGATAACAAACCCTTTGGTTACATCATCTTAAAACATACTTTTCTATTGAAAGACTATAACATGCACCAATCCCTGTGGAATCGATAATCAAAATACTTTGTTCACGGAAAATCCTACAACAAAATGGGCGCTGCGGGATTGGCTTGATGTTGTTAGTATAGCAATAGTTGTGTGTTTTAAGACTTTTTCCACTAATCTCTTTGTTTCTTTTGTGTGGCTAGACTTTTTCAGAATTAGTTTATGCGGGAAGTATTCCGGCCGACCAACCCTTTTCGATCCCGAAATTGAAAGGACGGCTAGAGACTTAATAGTAGTGCTAAAAGAAGAAAAAGACAAGCTAGGCAAAGGCAAGAAAGAGGAGAAAGAGGAGAAGATCTACTTCTTCAACACCACCCGTGTTTGGAGAAGTTACCACTATGGAGGAGAATCAACCACCACCACCACCACCATCAGGGCCGTGTCAATAGCCCTCGCCATAATGCTCAATTTGCCCGACAAGCAAATGCAAGGGTCATGGAAATGAAAACGGCTTGCTTCAACTTCTATAAGTCCATTTCATGGCCATGACCATGAAGACCCTTACACTCACCTTACCAAGTTTTATGAGATCGCTGGAGCGGCGGGTGCCCTAAGACCAAGAAGAACAATATTTCCAAAGGCTTTTCCTCATTCTCTAGTGGGAAGGCAAAAGATTGGTATCTTGATCAATTGCAAGAGACAATGACTAATTGGAACGCTTTGGAGGAAAAGTTTCTTGAACGCTTTTTCCTCAATCACGCTTCATGGAGGCTAAGATGGCTATCTCGGTATTTTCGCAAGGAGTAAACGAGCCTTTGAATCGGCATGGAAAGATATAAGTCTATGCTAAGGAAGTGTCCGAGCCATGGTTTTAACGAGCTTACACAAATTCATATTTTCCCAAATGGTCTCCAACCTCAACACAAATTGTTGTTGGATGCCACTACGGAGGTTCTTTGATGGCAAAACACCGTATGAAGCAATCCAAATAATTGAGAAGATGGGTAGGAATGATCATCAAACTCAACATGATCAAGGAGGTGTACAAGGAAAACGGAGTTTTAGAAATTGGTTCGAAGTCATGAAGCACTTGTGGCGAAAACAAATTGTTTAAGTAAACAAGTTGAAGAATTGACAAACAAATGGCTAAACTCCCTCAACAAATCATGGAGTTACAAGGAGCATCAATAAGCAAGCTCACCAAATAGCTTGTTGTGAATTGTGCAAAGGAGATCATAAACCGGCTTTGTCCTCCGGAGAATGAGGAAGCTAACTATGTGGCCAACCAAGGCCAAGGGTACCAACAACGAGCCCTTACCCTTATCAAAATCAAAACCAAGGTTACCAACAAAGGGGTAATCAAGGTTATCAAGGAGGGTGGAGGCAAGATAACAATAACCAAGGAAGGCAAAATCCATATCAAACACAAAATCAAAATCAAACACAACAACAAAATCAAAGTCAACAACAAAACCAACCTCAAAGTCAAGTGAGATCTTCCAACATTCAAGACACTCTAGCTCAATTTATGCAAGCCTCAATGGCTAATCAAAAGAGCACGGAGGCATCTATCAAGAACTTGGAAACTCAAGTTGACAACTAGCTAAGCAACTTTCCGAACAAAGTGCTTGACATCATTTTCCCAACTACGCAAACAAATCCTAAGGAGCATTGCAAAGCCATAACAACAAGAAGTGGTAGAGTTTGTGATGAGAAAAGGAAGATAGTTGAAAGAAAAAGAAAGTAGTGAGAAGGATGAAGAAGAAATAGTGGAGGAAGAGGTAGTTGAAAAGATGAAGAGGATGAAGTTGAAAACATGATAATGTTGATGTGGAGGATGATTTAGTTGAAAATGAGGTGTTAGTTGAAAATGAAAAGGACAATGGTGTAGTTGAAAAGGAGAGAATAGATGAGAAAAAGAAAAGAATGAAGAAAGGAAAAGAGAAGGAAGTAACTTATCCATTGAGAAGTTTGCCATATCCTCACCTTCCCTCTAAAAAGGATGATGCAAAGCACTATGCTAGGTTTATGGATATTTTCAAGCAATTGCAAATAAATATTCCATTTACCGAAGCATTAGAGCAAATGCCAAAATATGCAAAATTCATGAAGGATATCTTGACGAAAAAGAAGAGGTATACGGATCAAGAAACCATAATGGTGGATGCTAGTTGTAGCAATAATTCAACGCACCATTCAAGAAAGAAAGTGATCCGGGCGTAACTTTGCCCGCTACTATTGGGATGTGTATGTCGAAAAGGATTAATTGATTTGGGGTCAAGCATCAACTTGATTCCATTATCCATTGTGAAGAGATTGGGGAGATTGAATTAAAGTCCACAAAATGACATTGCAATTAGCGGACAAGTCTATTACTCGTCTGATGGTAGCTTTAGATTTGTTGGTAAAAGTGGACAAATTCTTTTTTCGTGGACTTGTAGTCATAGACATGGAGGAAGATGTTGATGCACCTTTAATTTTGGAAGACCGCTCATGAAGACGGCAAGGATGATGATTGATATAGATGATGGCCTAATGAAGGTGAGAGTACAAGATGAAGAGATTTGCTTTAATCTTTTGAAGCAATGAAGCATCCCATGGATAAGAAAGATTGTTTTAAGATTGACGTTATTGAGGAAGCAACTCAAGAAGTGAATGATGATGATGATAGTCGAGATATTGAGGAGTGTTTGGAAGAGTGGAGATTTCAAAGGAAATGCACCCTTGGGAGGAAGAAGAGGAAAGTTTGAAGAAAGATCTAAAAGATGACGACCAAAACTTGAGTTGAAAGAGCTACCGCCTCATTTAAAGTATGTGTTTCGAGGAGGGAGGTAAAAGCCCGTAATCATTAGCAATACATTGTCGGAGAATGAGGAGGAGAGCTTAATTGAAGTTTTGAAATCGAACAAAATGCGATTGGTCGGGTCTTAGCCGATTTGAAAGGCATAAGCCGGCTTATTGTATGCACAACATTATGATGGAGGATGAGTACAAACCGGTAGCCCAACCTCAACGGCGATTGAATCCGTGATGAAGGAGGTAGTTCGCAGAAGTAGTGAAGATGCTTGAAGCGGGATGATTTACCCAATTTCGGATAGTACGCGGTGAGCCCGGTTCATGGTTCCTAAGAAAGGAGGATTGACGGTTGTATCTAATGATAAGGATGAGCTAGTGCAAACAAGAAAAGTGACGGGTGGAGAATGTGTATTGATTATCGAGGCTTAACAAAGCGACGAGAAAAGATCATTTTCTTCCGCTCATGGACCAAATGTTAGAAAGGCTTCATGGACAACAATACTATTGTTTCTTGATGGTTATTCGGATATAATCAAATATCGGTGAACCGAAAGATCATGAGAAAACGCGCTCACATGTCCATTTGAATTTTCGCAGATAGGCGATGCCTTTCGCAGGCAATGCGCCGCAACATTCCAACGGTGCATGCAAGCTATATTCACGATTTGATTGAAAAGACAATGAAGTTTTTATGGATGACTTTTCGCTTTGAGCTTCATTTGATTTATGTTTGAAAATTTGGACACCGCCTTGAAGAGGTGTGTGCAAACCAACTTGGTCTTGAATTGGGAGAAATGCAACTTTATGGTGACCGAGGGAATTGTCCTTGGCCACAAGATATCTTCAAGAGGAATCGAGGTTGACAAAGCAAAATTGATGTTATCAAGACGCCTCCACCTACCAATGTCAAAGGCATTCGAGCTTTTTGGGTCATGCGGATTCTATCAAGATTCATCAAGGACTTCTCCAAAATAGCCAAACCTTTGAGCAACTTGCTCAACAAAGATAAGTCTTTCTTGTTTGATAATGATTGTTTGTTAGCTTTTGAAAAATTAAAGGAGAATTTGATAAATGCACCCATAATCACGCACCTAATTGGAAACTTGATTTTGAACTAATGTGTGATGCTAGTGATTATGCGTGGAGCCGATAGGCCAAAGGAAGAACAAAATCTTCCATGCTATACATTATGCGAGCAAAGTTTTGAATGATGCTCAAATAAACTATGCAACAACCGAAAAGAGTTGCTCGCAATTGTATATGCATTGGAAAAGTTTCGTCCTTACCTAATTGGTTCCAAGGTTGTAGTTTTCACGGATCATTCGGCGATAAAATATCTCTTACCAAACCGGACTCTAAACAAAGGCTAATCCGATGGATTCTTCTTTGCAAGAATTCGATTTAGAGGTCCGTGATAAAAAGGTTCGAAAATTTGGTAGCGGATCATTTGTCTCGCTTAGTGAACGTAAAATTACGGACAAGGAAAAAGAGGTGAGGAGGAATTCTTGATGAGAAGTTATTTGCAATCCAAGAGCGATCGTGGTTTGCCGACATGGCAAATTACAAGGTCATGGATTAATGCCTAAGATTTGACTTGGAATGAGAAGAAAATTTTAATGATACAAGTATTATGTGGATGAACCTTACATTTTTAGGTCGAGTAGTGATGGATTGCTAAGGTGTGAGTGATGAAGAGGCCAAAACATTCTTTGGCATTGTCACACCCCTTGTGGGGACACTATAATGGAATGCGGACGGCCACCAAAGTCCTACAATCGGGTTTTATTGGCCTTCGCTATTCAAAGATGCGGTGCTCACGCTTAAATCATGTGACAAATGTCAAAGAAGTGGTGGGATAGGAAAAGAGATGAAATGCCATTGACCAATATGTTGGAAGTGGAGGTATTTGATTGTTGGGGATTGATTTTGTCGGTCCTTTTCCATCTTCGCTTTCAAATGAATATATCCTTGTAGTGTGGATTACGTCAAAGTGGGTAGAGGCCATTGCTTCGCTTAAGGCCGACGCCAAAACTGTTATCAAATTTTGAAAAGAAACATTTTTCTCGCTTGTGTGCCTAGGTGCTCATTAGTGATGGTGGGTCGTGACTTTTGCAATGCATTGTTACAAAAACTTTGAAACAATTTGGTGTAAAACAAGGTGACGACCCCTATCACCTCAAGCAAATGGCCAAGCCGAGGTGTCTAATAGAGAAATCAAAAAGATTTAGAAAACTGCTTCGTTCTCGAAAAGATTGGTCGCAAAATTAGATGAAGCTTTGGGCGATCGAACCGCCTATAAAGCTCCTATCGACTAACCCGCTTCAGTCAGGTATGGCAAAACTTGTCACCTCCCGTAGAGATGGAGCACAAAGCATTGTGGCCCTCCGATTCTTAATTTCGATCCATCCTGGCGGGAGAAAAGCGAAAATACAACTTGTTCATTTGGACGAATGCGTGACGAGGCTTATCATTCAAACCCGAGGTATAAAGCAAAGGTTAAGGTTTCTCATGATAAGAAGATAAAGATCAAGGAATTTAGGCCGACAAAAGGTTCTCTTGTTCAACTCCGGATGAGGCTTTTTCCGGAAAACTCAAAACAAAGTGGTCCGTCCGCTTTTAATCAAAGAAGTCAAGGAATATGGTGCAATTGTCTTGCAAGATCTTGCACGAACAAAAGAATGGACGGTGAATGGGCAGGTTGAACGGTACTGGCGGAGAGGTGAGCCGCAACATAGCCGATCCTTCTTTGATGATCAATGATCATCATGAACCGCCGAGCCTCACCGACGTTAAACAAAGCGCTTGTTGGAGGCACCCCAACATTGTAAGTATTCTTCCTTGAACTCATTTACACTTGCCCGCACTGCTAATTTTGTGTTTCTTAAAATTTCGTCTCTGCATTCAACAAGGCCAGAGCATTTTGACCATCCGGTGAACTTTCACTGATAGATAGGCCAACATGGGTCCGGGATTTTAAAAAAATAATTTGAAAAATCGATTTTGGAGGCCCAAATCGTGGCCTAGTTAGTTTTATAAAGGGTTAGGGTTATTTTAAACCCTTTTCCCTATTTTCTTCATCATTCTTCATCCTCTCAAAATCCCAAAATCCCCAACCAAAATCTCCGAATCTTTGCGAATTTCTTTGTCAAATCAATCCCCAAGGCATCCTAGTAAGTATTCTATGTTTTTCCTTTCTCAATTTCGTGTACATTGCATGTTTAGGTTAGATTTTGAAAACCTAGGGTTAGGAATTTTCAATTTTTCTTAGATTTAGGATGTTTTTGTGTTAGAGAAGTAATAGGATGTTATTTTCGCTTTCTAGAAGTATGTGTGGAGAAAATTGCTTTAGTAAGAATTTTTCTCGAACGCAGAGCGCTTGCCATGCGCTCGCGGCATCGCTTCGCAGTTTCGAAAAATTTTCCTGTGTTTTTAGTGTTGCCATTAGTTGTAATGCTTTGGTTGGTTGGTTTGCTTTGTTTGCTTGATTCATTGCTAATGGACACCCTGTGTCACTTTTCCGCTGATTTTGTGTTGAAATTTCGATGGCACCTAAGCGACAAAGACTTTCCTCTCATTGGGGCCCTCCTCCGCTGCGCTCGATGTCAGGCGATTCTGGGGCTCGCCAGAGGCTCGCTACAAAGAGCTCGAGGAGCGCAACATCCGGATCGAGCGCACCATCGCCTCCGTGAGCAAGGGCACTACCACACCCCTCATGTCATCCTCGATAACTACGGGTTGGAAGTTCTTTGTACCCTCAAACAAAGGTGAATGTGGAGCTTGTTCATGAAGTTCTATGCTAATGCTATCCGGCCGAGGGATGTGAGTTTAGGTTTGCTTCGCTTGTTCGAGGCAAGTCCGCTTCCTTCTCTCGCCAAATCATCAGCTCGGCATCAACCGGACAGCCCTGAGGACCAATTGATGTCTACCATGAGCACTGCTCGTGGTAATTGGGATTACAACACAAGAATAAGCTGCTTGTCCGGCATTCTTATGAAACGAATCGGCTGGTCAACCTTGAAATTCAACAGACCACCGAAAACTAGCCAGAGTGATGATGTGTGACTCTATACAATCGAAACCTAGGAGCCACACATCTTCGATAACCATGGAGACGGCAGTTTGATTGCTTACATGCTCACGAGGAGCAAATTGATTTTGGCCGTCGATCGCGAATGAGTCAAGAGGTTTACCGAGTTATACCTCCGTGGGGAGCGATAAAGTGTGCTCTCACTTATCCCGGCTTGATTATGGGTTTGTCAAGAGAGCGAAGGTGGCTTTTCCTGCAGTAGGACACCTTACCATTGATGGCGTTGTTGATGATCACTACCGTGATCGCTTTGTAGGTCTTTGATAATACCGCCCCAGCCGTAGCTGCAGCGCACTTCCTCAAGCTAGTCCATCAAGAATGGAATGCACAGATGCATCTCGCTCATCGAGAGCATTTATGTTTATGCATGAGAGCATGGAGCACCTTGTTTACAGATTAGAGAGCCGGAGTGAACCATTTCACTCGCACGGTGAGCAGCAGAAAGATATCAAGTTGGCCCGGTCGGCCAAATGTCGAGGAGGAGGTGGGAGATGAGGATGATGGTGAAGAGAGTTCGTTCGGTTCTGACTGGGTCGATTGAGATTCGATTCTAGACCACCGATTGATTTTCTCCTATTTCCTCGCTTTTATTTTACTTTCAAAGATTCTAGTCTAGATTTTACTTTTGCATTTTAGTTTTAAACTTTGATTTTGTTGGTTGCCATCCAATTTTGGGATTGGCTTGTAATTCCAATTAATTTTTGTAGGCATGAAGCCTAAATACTTTTTTAAGTTTTAAACACCATTTTGGGGTGTCTTTTATTTTAAGTTTAGTTTCTTTTATTTTGTTCTATTTTATTTTATTTTTAGATTATAGTATTTAGTTTGAATTTACTTTTGTGGTTTGTCCGATTGTTCAAATGGTTCTTCAAAGCTAGTAAGCGTGTTTCACCAAAGTGATGGTGATGATAAAATTCTTGATTCATTCCACAAAGAAGGTACACATTTTATCGCTTTATAGAAACATAATATGTCTATGAAATTTGTTCTTTATGCAAGATATTTCGCATGTACAAAATTTTGTGTTCACATTCGAATCATTAGGACATAAACCATATATGTGAGAAGCTTCCACTTTTTACCAAATATTGAGTGTCTAATAGTTGTGTTAACTCAGTGATTCATGCTTAATCTTTACTTGTTTGTGATAACTTGAAACTAAGAAATGATCAAGGCAATTTTGTGCATTATGAGGAAAACCACTAATTCTAAAAAGGGCTCCAATTACCCGTGAGAGAGTGAATGTGAACCCTTTTGAGCTTAAATAGTATTTGTAGGATGAATGTATCAAATCGACTAATTGTTAAGTAGGCCACTTAATAGTTGTTGATAATCTTTGAAAATTCAATGATAATTCATTCTATAAATTTTCTTGTTTGTGAATACCAACCCTTTGTTAATCAACCTCAAGAGCATGATTTTGAATAAAAAGGATTGATATAAATGAAGTTGGGGAGGTGGATCAAAAAGAACCTAGAATTGATGGCACAATGATCCTAAGAAAGAAAAGAATAGAGAAAAGAAAATACAAAAGAAGAAAGAAATTTGTTTATGAAAAGATACAAAAGAAAAGAAAAGAAAGAGAGGATCATTGTGTAGAAAAGAAAAGAGGTTGTGAATAAGATGGGAATTAGTTGTGAAATGCTCTTCATATCCTTTTACCCGATTCGCTTCAATGGCTTTGTACTTAAATATCCCTTGTTTCTAACCTAAGCCAAGTTACAACCTTGAAAGTCCTTAGTGATCTTTGTTTCCATTTTATCATTTAACTTGTTTCGATGAACACATGAATTATTCTGGATGTGCATAATTATTAGTGAGAGTGTTTAGTCCTTTGTGAATATGCATTTTGTTCTTCATGAACTTTGAAGAAATGATTAGGTGATTCAAGTGTGAACATATCTTTTATTTTGTTATATGTTTTGATATGTTGTGTTTAGAACTTAATTCATGGCCATGTTGTGTTTAGAAGAAGTTATTGATGTGTGCTTTTGCCCGGTATGTCGAGTTTGAACCATTACTCTTGTGTGAGTTTGCATGCTTGCATTTTGTTCCTTCTAGCTTTGTAAGATTATTGACTTTTGTTTGAGGACAAACAAAGAAGTAAGTTGGGAGAGTTGTTAGGACCAATTTGTAGTTATTTTGTACATTATTTTGTGGTCCTTAACAATGTCTTTGTATTTAATTTGTATATTTATTCTAGTATTTTGCTTTAATTAGGTTTTTATCTAGTTTTGTTTAATATATGTATTATTTGACTTTAGTTACTCTTAATTGTAGGAATTTATTAACTAATTCTCCCAAGCTTGGATTCAAGGGTACTTGAAGAGCTTTAGGGATGATTCTTTGAAGATAATTTTGGAAGAGGAAGCATGTTACAAGTGGCCACAAGGTGCCAAGATGACCGCTCACCACACTTAATCGCCAACGGTCTCATGAAATTCAGAAAAAGGACAGCCCATGCTTTCACCTTGGAGCCACCAACCCATCACTTCACCAGACCTTTTGGCTTGTAAAGGAAGCAAGAAAACATAGACCATCATTATCTTTCATCTTTGTAAATCTAGGGCAAGTTTAGGAAGAAAACCATAGCTTTTCTCTTGATTTTTCTCATGTTCATCATCTCTACCAACAATCTTGAGAGCAAGGCAACCATGGAAATGAGTAGCTAAGCTCCTTTTGTGTCAAGATTAGAGGTAGTTGATCTATATAGTATGTATTTATTTTAATCCATTTGTGTATGAACATGGTTGATGATTAATATAGTTGAATATCTTTGTTCTTCATTCTTATGCTTTGAGTTTTGCTTTGAAAAGAATATTTCAAAGTGACCTAGGATATTCATCCTCTCACAAACAAATGCTAGGAATAGATTTGTGTGTTAGAGTTTACAAAATATTGAACTTAATGATTATCATGCTAATAGTTGTAGTGAGGAATCATGCAAGGATTAACATGATAACATTCACAATCTTGGTGGAAATCTACAAGATTGAGAGGATATGTATTTGTAGAAATCATCTATTATGTTCATCACTTGATTAAAATGAATATGTATGAAACTAGATCAATGAAACTAATCTTGACATGCCTTCTTACTTGAAAACAATCTCAAACTCTCTAATCCAAATCATAACTCTTTTGAAAGAATTAATTTAGTTGTTGTTTGGAAACTCATGGTTCTAGTAGAGTAGATAACAAACCCTTTGGTTACATCATCTTAAAACATACTTTTCTATTGAAAGACTATAACATGCACCAATCCTCGTGGAATCGATAATCAAAATACTTTGTTCACGGAAAAATCCATTCATATAAGACAACTCACTGCTGAATTTAGCCTCCGCTAGGCTTTATAAGACAACTCCCCGCTGAGTTAGCCTCTTGGGCTTCGCTCAAAAGAACTCCTCATTGAGTTTAGCCTTATCTTGGGCATCAAACAAGAAAGAGACCTGAAATCTCTTAACAAACCTCCTATTGGGCTTCCAATACAAAGAATCACCCACGCTTAGATAGACCCCGAGTAGTATGATTTCCTGTGAAATCACTCTTGAATCCTAAGAGGGCCTGTGAAACCACTCTTAAAGCCAAAGCCATCCATAATTATAGCTTCCTCTTGAGCTTCATACAAGGACCCTCAATGACCTCTAATGCCTCCTCTGGGCTCACAATGCAAGGACCTCGATGACCCCTAATGCCTCCTCTTGGGCTTATAATACAGGACCCACGGCTTTAAAATCATCCCCTATCTATAATCAATTCTCCTAGAGATTTAGACATTTATCATCTCTATGGAAGAAGTATTCATCTATAACATCACATACAAATCAAACTTTTCAAACACTTTTCAAACAAAACATCTTTTAATCAGATGTGGTAACGCTTGTACACTCAAGCAAAACACCAAAACTTACAATTAAAGATTCAATCATCTTTCAAACATCTTTCTTAACTCGTAAGTGGTAACGCATGTACACTCAAGCAAAACACCTAATACTTAGGATGAAAGATTCAATCAATCAACCTTCAAAATGTATGTGATGAAATAGATTAGATACATTTTTCATTAAGATGACATTTGTCTTTGTCTCTTAATAACACCCTTTGCTTCCACTAGCATAAGTGGGAACCAAGATTACTCGACTTTCTCAACCTCCCTTTGAGAATACGTAGGCACAAGGTCTCATCCTGGCGAGCATACTTTCTCCCTCAAACCAAACAAACCATAGCTCCCTTTAGATCCGAGCCAGATACTCTAATTCCCACTATGGAATATGTATGCAAAGGATCCCAATGATCTTTGCGAGCACAATAATAACAAAACTTAGGACCCCACCTAACCTATCTTTCTTAAAACCCAAAGGAGAAACTTTCCCGAGAATAGAATAGCAAATTAAAACACACAAACATATCAAAAATATTCATATATATAAATAAGGCTATAGATAACTATATATATAGGGTGCCACAACCTTCCCTTTATATAACAAACCCCCTTACTCAAATCTCTCCCCAATGTGTTGCGTCTAGTTCACCCTAGTCGCATCGCATATCTTTATTTATTTAGGGTATTGCAGCTTTCCCCTTTTTCATCTCATTTTTCTTGTTTTGGAAATAATAAAGCTTGATGCTCGCGGCATCTTTTAAAAACAAATTTGAAAGAGTAAATCATTTTTAGCCGGAGATTCAAATTCCGATTCGATTCCCTCGTCATTACTTTTTACCGCGAACAAGTAGCAATAGGTTAAATAGGATTTATAACTTGTAAGGAGAAATCAGGTTAGAGTTCTATTTAATGAAGAAACATGTTCTGTTGAAGTGTTTCAACATTTGGAATAACATGTCGAAGAAGATGTCACGACATCACGGCTAAGCTAACATATTAGAT
The DNA here is from genome assembly GCA_021764765.1 of Vicia sativa. NCBI lineage: Eukaryota > Viridiplantae > Streptophyta > Magnoliopsida > Fabales > Fabaceae > Vicia > Vicia sativa. The sequence continues at coordinate 244,982,418 of CM038795.1, forward strand.
TCTGTTATGTTTTTAAGAAAAGCATCCTATGTGGCGTTATATTGAAGGAGATTCAATTTGAAATCAAGGAGAACATTTAGGAAACTAAATGTTGAAGGAAGATTTTATAGGATATTCTTTGCATACTTGTTACAACTTAATTGTTGTTACTTGAAGTCCTAAATTTGTGGAGAATATCTTGGTGCATTTTAGCAAGTTGTTTTGAAGAATATTGTGGAGCATTTTTAGCGAGGGTTGTTATGATTTGAAGATCCAAACCAGTTGGATAATAGGTTATAAATAGAAGCTTTGTAACCTAAGTTTTGTACCAAGCATGATTTATCATGATGTAGTTTTAGGTTGAAAGTGTATAACTCTCTAGGAGAGTTGGTTTATGAGTGAACCTCCCGATTCGGGAAGGTTACCTTATGTACACCTCAAGCCTATAGGTAAGAGGGTGTTTTGTTCTTGGAGGAAGCTTGAATGAACTCCAAGTATGTGTGTCAAGAGTCTTGACTATAATGTTTGTATTTGAATAGTTTCGTGATTAGGCCGTTATAATGTACCTGGACCGGAAGACTGCTCAACATCATCGTGATGATTGAAAGTGATGAGGTATAATCCATATAAGGATGACCTAGGTAGAAGGGTCATTGGTAGTGATTAAGTGAGGGTTGTAAACGGGAAGTTCACTCTAAATTAATACTCACGATAGTGAACTTCATTCCTGGCTTGTTATGCCCCCAAAATGTAGGAGAGTTGCTCCGAACTGGGTGAACAATTCTGTTGTGTTCTTTTTGATTCCTACACTATTGTATTCTACCTTGTCTGTTTTAGTTTTAATGTCAGATCAGATGTCTCGACATCCTTATGGGACATCTGAGTCTGTTGTTGCACCAGAATTTCAAACATAGTCATAAGAACATCAAAACAACCATAATACCGACAACATTGACACACAACATTAGTACACAAATGTTATGATTCGTCAATCGAACATGTGATTCAATACACCTCTTGACATGGCAGAATACCTAATCTTCTTCATTAGATGAATTATCAAACTTTTGTACAAGGTTTGCATTTTTGATGGATTGTGGAACCGAACTTCTAAATAGATGGAAGTTTATCTTTATATCCATAGCGCTTGTAAATACTAAGGATGCATTAAATGTTTCTTCGGGAGAGAATGGCAGGAGGATCAAGAAGGATTGATATAATGGCTTCAGGGGATATAGTTGTTGGTACATACATGATCAAACATTCTTTTAGATGATTGAAAACAACTTATGGTCCATCTACAATAGGGAATAAGTAATTACCTTCTTTCGGTATGATAGCTTTCAAAGTTTGACACAAAATCTTTTGAAGGAGGAATAACAATCGACATCATAGATTTTAAATTTCTCCCATCAAGAATTTTCCGACCATGGAGTTAGATATTCATGCATGTTCAATTTAATAAGAAAACTAACTAATCCATAGTTGATTAGAGAGCAATGATTAGTCTTCCTATAGGTGTCCATTTGATAGGACTCTCTACATGACTTCTGGAGTGCTATACATTTCTTAAATGCTTAAAGGGAATGAAGGGAAGATTAACCTTTCTTTTTTATGCCAATTTGTATAAGATTTCTGCTATATCGTTGTTGATTCTGGGAGGCTCATTTGTGATGAGTTTCTGATAGATGCATTCTAAAATGATTCTACGCTAGATATTGAGACAATGTTGAAGATCCTTGAACAATTTAGAACTATTCTTTTCAAGAAGATTTTGAGGATATATTCATTCTATGTTTCCTCGCTAATGCTCTTGTCGCTTGTAGCAACATTTTAATGTAGTACTGTCATGATTAAGTATATGAGCAATGGATTTTTCCGTAATCATGACTTTCATTCCAAAAATGTTTGTTGTGATATCTTGTCTTGATTCGTTTGCCATAATCTAAAATTGTTTCACTAGTTCAGGAAAGGTGGGACTTTTAGAATTTCAAAGAAGGTTTCCCATCCCTGTAAGGATACATCTAATGAGAGATCATAACCATTTTCCTTGAGATTTTCAAAGTTCACAACTGATTCAGATAGAACTAGTAACTGAGATGTAGGTATGTAACATTGAAATTCAAAAAAGTTGATATCCATTTTCTCTTGATGAGATGATGAGCCGGTAGTTGATTTTGAGAAGCCATTGTTTGATGAGGAGCAAATTTGACACACGACAGAGAGTTTTAGGATTTTGAAAATTTGGGGCTAAAATTGGTGAAAGTGTAGAAGTAGAGTGAAGTGAATCGAGTGGTTTTTTAAATAGTTTTTGAAATTATTATTATGACTTTGAAAAGTGCAAACTCTAACAAGGGTAAAGTATAAAATATTTCATTTATTCTCAAGATTACCTCACCCCCATTGCATCACATTAGTCATCCGTGTAATTTAAAAGACTATCCATTTAATGCAATTAGACTTTTAATTTTCAAGGGATGAACTAAATTTAAAACTAAGATAGATTCTTCTTGAACATTTCTAACTATTTGAAAATATTAAAAGATATTTATACTAGGTGAAAAAGTTTTTGGTTAATTTTATTTATTTATCACTATATTTGAAAGAAAAACAACAAAAAAAAAATACTCTATTATAAAACATGTAAATTCTAACCTGAATATCTTGCTTTTGAAGAGTTTCCTTCATCTTTGAGCTTGTTTCGATCGTATTTTATTGAGCACTTGAATTTCCCATCTAATTATTTGACAAGTTTTGCCTTATATTCCGTAATTAGTTCTTCGTGAGTGTGATAGTCTTCGCTTGATCTTCCAGAAGAGTATGATTGTAATATGATGGGAGAACCGACTTGTTTGTTTTGTGTTTTATCACAAATGTATGGATAGCAAGAGTCACCATCGACTTTTCTTTTATCCAATAAAGGAAAGGTGAAAAGAACAGAAAGTCCTTTGATAGATTTTGAGCACGAGGTAATTATGAAAAGGGAAGGTATTAGAACCCTTTCCATCTCGTAGTTATCTACGTGCTCTTAATTGCTTTAGCTCACTTTTTGAAAACACGCTTGTGTGTGTGATTTGTTTGAAAATATTTTGACTTTGACTTCGTAATGATTCTTGTATCGGTCCTCAAGAATGTATAATAAGTGTTTGAAAATATTTTGAAGTTTAACTTTGTAATAATTCTCGTATGAATGTATACAAAGTGTTTATTTGAAAGTATTTTGAAAAAGTGTGAGGTGTGAAAAGTATTTTGATTGAGCAAGCAATTAAGAGTAACTACCGACCAAGGTCATTCTTATTTTCCTTCTCCTTTAGGGTAGGTTATCCATACCATTAGTTGGATAACCTATCCGTTGGATGTGAAAGGACAAAGCGTAGGGTAATCATATGGTCATTGAAGGCAACATTGTAAGGATACCTTAGCAAATTTGAATGGACGATCATTACTTTTCAGAGGCAACAATCGAGGGACTAGATCATATATTCGTAGGCAACATCGAGGGTCATCGAGGGACTATGATCTTTGTGATGACTTTGAATCGAGAGACTTTGCTAATGGTACCCATATGTTCGAGGGACATGACCATTGTATTTATAAGGCAAAAGAGAGAAAACCTATGGGTGTAAGTGAAGAGTGTGTTCAATTCAGATATTTTATCTTGAGATTGTGGTTATCTATGATTGATTGATTAGTCTTCCCATACAATCCTATTACATGGCTTTCATAAGAATTACATAATTGGAGGTGCAAAAAGTAAACCCTAGTTTAAACTATTACATCCCTGTGAGCGATGCATATTATTGGAAATTTAAGAAATTAAACCTATTATTACAAGTTAATTAAATAATTAAAGTTTAATTTAAAGGTTAGTTAAACAATTAATTAAAATAAAAAGAAAAAAAGAATTTTTTGGTGACAAAAATTAAATAAGTATTTTAATTACCTAATTCTAAAAATAAAATATTTTTTATGATTTTTGTTGTATTTTAAAAAATAATTGAAAGAAAATTAAATTAGAAAAGAAAAGAAAAATAAAATAAAAAAAATAAGGGTTAGTTGAAAAATGGAAAAAAAATAGGGTTCATGTGCTGGGGATCGAACCCAGGTCTTGATGGTTACCAGCATACTCCATTTGCCAACTGTGTTAGCTGCTTCATCTGTTAGTGGAATAGAAGGACATATATATATATATATATATATATATATATATATATATATATATATATATATAACAAAACGCCAAGGCAAAGTGGGGTTCGTCCCCGATTCAAATTTCTGAAGTCTTTACGACGACTAATCCGTGGGTAAACCTTTAACCTAGGGTCGCGTCTGTCACTATAGCACCTGCAATTTTCAAAAAATCAAATATAAGCAATATAAATTACTTCGAGACCATGGTTCATTGTAATTGATGTTCGAGCACGATGGTACTCATCTTTGTTTAATTTTGCATAAACAAGAAAACCCCAAATCGAGCTTCAAACCCTAGCAATGGTGGATTCATGTACATGCACTCAAACTCAATTAAACCATACATAAAGCATCAAAACTCATTGAACACAAATATATCATCAATTCATGTTAAAATGCATGTAAATACGAAAAATCAAAAGTATGAATGAAAATGGAATCGTGATTTTACGCTTCTAAATGTTTTGATGGTTTGTGAATGATCGAATTGATCGTAGATCACCCATGGAGCTAATGAACACCTTTTAAATTGTTGAATCGATGGAATTATTGGTTTGCAAGTAATTTGGAAGTCACAAATTTTTAAGGTTTTGTTAGGGTTTTCGGCAAAGAAATTCGCTCTTCCGATCATCTAGATTCAATGTGTTTATATAAAGGAAGGATTAGGTCAATTGATTGCAATCAAATATATGATAATTGATGTGAGATATTTGATTGAAAATTAATCAAAATCTATTTTGGATCAATCTTGCACCAATCAAGCTTGCAATGATTTTCTTGAGCTCCAAGGCAAATATTTGATTGATTGATTAAACAATATCCATGCCTTTGCCATTTGATTGATATTTTATTTGATTTATTTGAATTTAAATGAATAAAAAATAATTGAAATAAAAAGCATGGCCATGCACCAATGGGCTAAGAGGTCCCCAATATGTTATATCCACGTTCATATTTCAAAAATTAAGCTCATTAACTAAAAAAGTCAAAATTGCTCAATTGACATTTCATGCATTTCTTCAAATTTTCCATTTTTGCTCAAGTCATAACTTGCTCAATTTTTATCATTTGAGAGTGTTCTTGGACTTTTTAGAAATCTTAATATGTCCTCTAAATGCTCCTTTTGGTTTCATCTTCATTGAAGCTTCCATGCTCATATACACCTCTTTGGAAAAAGGTGACTTTTTGTTGACTTTTTGAAGGACCTATAATGTTCGACCCATAACTCTTAAATGAAGCATTTTTGGAAAAGCTTGTGAGACACAAAGTTGTAGAATTGAATTCTTATAAATGAGCTTTGATGGAAAAATTTCTGATGAAGTATGTGGAAGTTATGTTAGGTCAAAGTTTTGTTGACTTTTTATTAAAACTCAAATTTAGAAACTTTGACTTTTGATCAATTCTTTGTTTTTCTTGATGAATCATGATCAACCCTTGTTCAAATGACGAATGTGACTTCAAAATCTTGATGTTGACCAAAAATGATGAAGTTTGACTGTATGTTGACCATGATTGACTTTCTGTCCAATATAATTAATTTTCAACCATCTGAGCAATTGACTGAGCAAACTTAGGGCAAGAGGCTTGAAACTTGATATGGTGATGCCTTGAGACACATGAGGATGTATGATGATCACTTGAGTCATTAGAACTCATCATTAACTTGAGAGAAGCAAAACCCTATTTGTGGGTTGATTGCTTAAGAGAAGACTTGTCTGGTCAACCCTTGAGTAGTCCTTGAGTATGGAGATGTGTATTGACTTGAAAAATAGGAAGAAAAATTTTGGGGTATAATAATAATCATCAGAAGCTTCTTGATGAGCATCTTCTAATTCTTGTACTTTTTGAACTTCAACAGCAACTTCATTACATTCAGATTTTGAGTAGGTAATCTCCATATTTGCAAGCTTCTCAACTAACTCTTATCTTTCTATATGGACGCATAATCCAAGGCATCCTTTCTGAAGAGCTAGTTTGATTCTTTTTGTACAGTTGACTTCCTTTGAGCATATTGGATTATGAATAGTCGTCGGTCCTTCTTCTAAACGAGTCGCTAGACACTTCTTCTATAACTACAACATAATTTTCTTCTGCCTTTTTAGCATATATCTGTTAGACGATTTTGCCTTCTTCGTAGCTTTTAACATATCTACTCAAGACGATGTTGGTTTGATCCATTGCAGCTTGCAGGGGTTGTCATTTGGATGACATGCTTCAGTTGATGATCTGTAGACTGATTATTGACTGTTGCTTCTGGTGGAGTAATTTTGATGTTGAGAAAATGAATTTATTTTCCACCAGGTACTTGAACCTTCAGAATCATGAGAACTTGATTTCAGAGATTTTGTCTTCATTTACGATTCACATCCAAAGTTTTTATTTCTTTTCTGATTGGGCTTTGAATTAAAAAGCTTTTTATCATTTGAGTAACTAGCAGCCATAGACTGGATCTCTCTACACGATTAAATGTTTGATTCATGAATCAATAACAGAGTCAGACTCTGATACCAAATGAAGGTAGAGAAAACACAAGAAATGGGTGTTTGAATTGAGTTTATAGAAAATATTCCCCTTTAGAAAATATGATCACTCAAATGATAAAAGTGGCAAGGAAAGTGAAGAGTAAAGAACATATATGATTTATCCAGGTTGAACTTAACAAGGTTAATCATGTCCACCCATCAAGGCGAATTGCCTTAGCCAAGGACTTAATCCACTATAACTAAATTGATTACAAATGCACGGGAAACCGTTAGTGACTAACACACAATGACACGTTCAGTGATCACGACAGATATAACGTTCATTTACCCCTTAAGAATTTTGACCAAACTGGTCCCCTAAGAGGATTTTCATACAATGATATTCGTTACTGATAATTCTGACCTTCACTCGCCCCCTAAGAGATATAACTACCATTGACCCAATAAGATTCGACCAAACTGGTCTTTTATTAGGATTTCACATTGACACACAGTCACTGTCTTCTTGAGATTCAACCTTCACTCAATCACTCAAGGAACCTTTCAATGATATATTCAGTGATCCAAGTTAATGAATATAACAATCATTAACCCCTTAAGAATTCTGACCAAATTGGTCCACTAAGAGGATTTCCCACATGACCAGCAGTCATTGTCTTCTTGAGATCAAACCTTCACTTAATCTCTCAAGGAATCAATCAACAACAATTGATAGGGTTTGTGTTTACATGATTGCTTCTTCTAAGCAGATTACACAAATTATTAAGCACATATTGTTTAACATAATTTCGAGCAACAACTCTTGATTTTAAAAAAATTACATGAAAAGATTAGAAATTTAACACAATATGAGCAACAACTCTTATGTACATTACAAAGTTCTACCAAGATGTATTTGATCAGAAGTTGGATAGCATCTTGTAGTCTTCTTCTTCATCATCTTCTTTATTGAGCAAGTTCTGAGCAATAACTCGTTACTTCTTCCGAGATCTATCAAGATGGTATGATGATAATTTGTGTAGCATATTGTAGATTTCTTCTTCTTCATATTTCTTTCTTTTCTTTCATTTATGTGTAGTGATATTCAGCATTGCATCTTTGACAGCTTCAATATCCATGACTTTTTCAGCTGGATGGCCAAGAGCACTTTACTCCAAATCTTTGATATTCTTTTATGGCCTTCAGAGAGTGAGAGAGAAGGAGAGAGAGAGAGAGAGAGAGAGAGAGATTGTGAGGATAGAAAAGTCATTTCTTGCATCAACAATTAGTTCTCAACGGATATAATAAGGTGTAAGAGTTTAGACAGTACAAAATAATATTTTCATAGCCTGTCACTTTTCAATGTTAGCTTTCCACCTTTTCTCTAAATAATGTTTTTCTAATAAGCTTATAAACAGAGATCCGTTAAGTATAGAAAAATAACTGGAAATTCAGTTGTTTGTTCTCAACGGTCACAACGAGAGTGGTTGACAATATAATACAAAAGGATTGTCCTTACGCCACCCTGTAGGTAGAGGTCGCAAAACACTTTTTGTATCTTTTGTACACTATAACATGTTAACCATTTTGAAATTTTTCTTATCTTCAGAGACTTCAGATAATTTGAATGTTTGAAGCTTGTTGTAGAAGATTTACTCTTAAGTCTTAGAACCTAAGTCTTGGAGTCTTCAGAACCTATTCAAACAGAACCTTGTCTTTAGATCTTCAACACTTGATTGTAAGAACTTGTTTGTCTTCAGATCATCAAAACTTGTTCAACATAACCTCGTCTTCATAATCTTCAGAACTTGTAACACATAGAAATAAAGCCTTAGAATGCCTCCAAAGTTTAACCACAAAGTCACAATCAGAACCTCTTATACTAACATTTCTAATAACCGTTGCATAAGACAAATTCCAGAATCTTGACTTCAACTGTAACACGTAACCAAATATTTTCTTTCGAGTATTTATGTTCGAACTTGATGACGCCACACACCTTAATACCATAGTTAAAACATTACGACAACAACTACACTAAAACGAAATCATTAGAGTATACAATTGTTCTTTATGATACCATTTAAAATTATCATCAAAATCTTAAGGCCAAATATAAAAACATTTGTTATTCTTACACTTTGATCTCAAAAAATTCTCCATCAATATACTCCAATAATCATATGAATCATTAAGCCTTGAATATCTACAAGAAAACACATAGTATCAACTAACTTGAACATTTTAATATTTATTTAGTTACAAAAGGAGTAATATTTTTGTATAGTTTTCCAGCCATGTTGGTGAGGAAGAAAGAAAAAGAATAGTATAAGAAGTTGTTGAGTTTTCACTGTAACAGACTTGAACACGCAAACTCTACGTCTAACATCACACCCAGTCAAGTCTCTCATGTAATCGCATCGCCAAATCCAATTCAAACCCTAACCAAATTCCACAACCATCATCATCATCATCTCCTCCGAATCGCCGCCATCATGGCGACTCCGGCGCCGGATTCAATCTTCCTCGAAGACTTCGGCCAGACAGTCGACTCACTCATCGCATCCGCGAGGTTTTACTGAATTACCCGAGGAACAACCGTCCTTAAGGAACTCATTCAGAACGCCGATGACGCTGCTGCCACCACCGTTTCACTCTGTCTCGACCTCCGCTCCCACGGCCGTGATTCTTTGCTCTCCGATTCCTTTCGCAGTGGCAAGGACCCGCGCTGTTGGCTTACAACAATGCTGTTTTCTCTGAAGAGGATTTTGTTAGTATCTCCAAAATTGGCGGGAGTAGTAAGCATGGACAAGCTTCTAAAACAGGCCGCTTCGGGTATTTTGCTGATTACTGTTCTTGAGTGTGAATTTCATTCATTAGGTTATGTTGTATGCTTATTTTGTGCGTTAACGGGTTCCAATTCCAATGCTGTTTACTTAGGGGCTGTTTACAACTGATATATGGTTGCTGTTGAAAGTGTAGTGTTGTATTGTATTGTTATTGGTATTGTGCTTGTGGTAGTTTGTTTTCTTTTCAATGCTGAAGGCTTGCTGTAGTTTGTTTTGTTTATTTTCTTCATTATAAACTGTGAGAATGAAAGCTGGATTCTCTGCAATGCAATGCCAAAGTTCTGATAATGAGAGTGACAGGGCGTGTTCTAGATTATGGCTCACAGGTAAGATAGTGTGCTAAGTCTTAAGTAGCGGTTTCAGTAGGAATTGTGGTGACGCTATATTCTTGGTTCTTAGGAGAATCATGATTAAATCCATCTTGTCGTGGCCTAGATTGCAGTTCCGAACCTTTATTCAGAGCCCTAATGGGATTTTTGATTCTGAATTTTATTAATTGTGGCACCGGTTTAAGTCATTTATAATGCTCACTGTCTTCTTTTTTACTTCTCACTGACTTCTTTTTTTCTTCTCATAAATATTTTTGATATAGCCATGATATTTGAGTTATAAATTTGTCTAAATTTTGTATTCATTGTTATGTGTTTTCCAGGGTTGGCTTCAACTCAGTTTACCATTTAACAGATCTTCCTTCGTTTGTGAGTGGAAAATATGTGGTATTATTTGATCCTCAGGGTGTTTATCTTCCAAGAGTTTCTGCAGCGAATCCTGGGAAGCGGATTGACTTCACCGCTTCATCTGCCCTCTCATTTTACAAGGATCAGTTTTTCCCTTTTGTGCTTGGTTGTGATATGCAGAGTCCTTTTGCTGGAACTTTGTTCCGCTTTTCCTTTGAGGAATGTAGATCAGGCAGCCAAAAGTAAGCTTTCAAGGCAAGCATATTCACCAGAAGACATCTCCTCTATGTTTGCTCAGCTATTTGAAGAAGGAATTTTGACACTTCTTTCTAAAGAGTGTGCTATCCATTGAAATGTATGTGTGGGATGCTGGCCAACCTGAGCCAAAGAAAATTCATTCATATTCTGTTAGTTCAGTAACTGATGATACGGTTTGGCATCGGCAGGCACTCGCCAGATTGTCCAAGTGTTCGAATATGCCAACTGAATTGGATGCATTCCCATTGGAATTTGTAAGTGAGACAGTAAGTGGAGGTGAAACAAAGAGACAAACAGAGAGATTTTATGTGGTACAAACGATGGCCTCAGCATCCAGTAGGATTGGTTGCTACAACTGCATCAAAAGAACATGACATTCACTTAATGCCGTGGCATCAGTCGCAGCATGCATTTCTGATAATTCACCAATTGTAAGTATTTCACAATATCTTATACTTATGTCTTTTACTTTTGGTTCTGCACCCATGAGCACATCTTTAGTTAACTTTTATCTTTTATCATAGTTATGAATGTGAGTATGGGGAAAGTAGTAACCTATTTTGCTACATTTTTGTTCATCCAGCCTAGCAATTAACTTGCCTGCAGCTTTTGATTGAAAGTTTGGCATACAACTGTTCGAAGTTTAATTTTTTTTGGCCTTGTTTATAATTATAAGGATTTGAAGAAATTTTATTGCTCTGTTTAGAATCTTGGAGTGATCGGGTCTTGGGGGGACATTAGAATCTTAACAAACTCATGCATTCATGACTGTTTTTGTTTGAATTATTTCTTTTGGCACTTGGTGATGTTTTAATAACGGTATTTAAGTAGAGATGTATATTTGTTAGGCCATTGCAACAATTTGAGCTCTTTACTGATATGGTATACCTTTTTCTTGTTTTTGAACCTTCACTCTTCTTTTGCCCCCTCGTAGGATGTGGTATCTTCCTCTGTATGTTTCTAATTGTAAATTTGTTCTTTATTCATCCATCCAATAGAAAAGGTCTGAAAATTATAATTTTGTGTATGATTTTCACATTAAGAACTGCTGACCCTTGTTTTTGAAGGGGAATTGAACTGTCTATTAAAATTTTCACATTCTTTTGTGAAGGTCTTCTTTGTTGCTATATCTCCATGGTTCATCCCTCATATTGCCATGTATGGTTTTTACAGAACAAAGTTCTTAGGACTGGTCAGGCATTCTGTTTTCTTCCACTACCTGTTAGAACTGGACTCAGTGTACAAGTCAATGGTTTCTTTGAGGTATCATCAAATCGTCGTGGCATTTGGTATGGGGATGACATGGACAGAAGCGGAAAAGTTCGCTCTATCTGGAACAGGCTTCTTCTAGAAGACCTTGTGGTTCCTGCTTTTGTGCATATGCTGCACTGTGTAAAGGAATTGTTAGGGCCAACAGACTTATACTATTCTTTATGGCCTATTGGTTCCTTTGAAGAGCCATGGAGCATTTTGTTCAACAAATATACAAAAGCGTTTGTCATGCTCCAGTTATCTATTCAGAATTGAATGGAGGAAGATGGGTATCACCGAGCGAAGCCTTTCTTCATGATGAAAAATTCACCAAAAGCAAGGACCTTGGTTTGGCACTCATGCAACTGGGAATGCCAGTTGTGCATTTGCCCGATTCATTGTTTGACATGCTTTTAAAAAATAGTTCCAGCAAGGTGGTTACTCCTGGTACAGTACGTGAATTTCTTAGGGAATGTGAAACATCTAATTGTTTGAGCAGATCATACAAACTTCTATTATTGGAATATTGCCTTGAGGACCTGGTTGATGATGATGTTGGTAAAGAGGCTTACAATCTGCCCTTGCTTCCTTTAGCAAATGGCAGTTTTGCATCATTTTTGGAAGCATCAAAAGGAAATTCATACTTCATTTGTGATGAATTAGAGTACAAGCTGCTGCAGCCTGTTTCGACAGAGTGATTGATCGTAGTATTCCTTCCAACATATTGAGCAGACTCTCTGGTGTTGCAATGTCTTCAAATACCAATCTTGCTCTTTTCAGTATTCAATATTTTGTTCACTTATTCCCTGCATTTATGCCAGCTGACTGGAAATATAAAAGTAAAGTGTCCTGGAATCCAGACTTGTGTAAAAAGCCAACATTATCATGGTTTTTGCTATTCTGGCAATATCTAGGAAAGCATAATGAAGCATTGCAACTATTTAGTGATTGGCCAATTTTACCATCCACGCCTGGATTTCTTTTAAGACCTTCCAGACAATTGAAAATGATAAATGGAAGCAACCTCTCGGATGTAGTACAGGACATCCTTGTGAAAATTGGATGCAATATATTGAAGTCAAGTTATGTAGTTGAACATCCGGATTTATTCAATTATGTAAGTGATGGAAGTGCAGCAGGTGTCCTGCAATCAATTTTTAATGTATTTTCAAGTGCTGACGTTATGCAAATTTCACTTGACAGTCTGATAGCTGAAGAACGAAATGAACTCCGCAAATTTCTTCTTGATCCTAAATGGTATGTTGGACACTCTATGGATGAATTCAGCTCAAGGTTTTGCAAGAAATTACCTATATATCAAGTCTATGGCAGAGAGTCTGTTCATGATTGCCAATTCTCTGACTTAGAAAATCCTCGGAAGTACTTACCACCATTGGATGTGCCAGAGTTTATTCTGGTGGACATTGAATTCATTGTCAGATCCTCAAGTATTGAAGAGGAGGATATCCTGTCTAGGTATTATGGAGTTGAGAGAATGGGGAAAGCAGAGTTTTACAAGAAGCATGTTTTTCATAGAGTCGGGGAGTTGCAAGCCGAGGTTCGTGATAGCATAATGTTGTCCGTTCTACAAAATTTGCCACTTTTGTCTCTTGAGGATGCATCTATCAGGGAGCTGTTGAGAGATTTGAAATTTATCCCAACACTCACTGGGGCTCTCAAGTGTCCTTCAGTTTTATATGATCCTAGTAATGAGGAACTGTATGCTACTAGAAGACTCAGATAGTTTCTTATGTGCTTTCCAAGAATATGATATCCTTAGTATTCTGCGTGGCCTGGGCCTTAGAACTTCAGTGTCTCCAGAAACTGTTCTAGAAAGTGCTCGATGTATCGCACATCTGATGCATGAGGATCAACAAAAGGCACATTCAAAAGGGAAAGTACTTTTCTCTTACCTAGAAGTTAATGCATCGAAATGGATTCCTGATCAAGTTGATGGTAATAAAGGAGGAGTTAACTGGATGTTATCACGAGCAGCAACTGCTTTTAGGTCTCGCAACACAAAATCTGATCTTGAAAAATTCTGGAATGACCTTCAATTGATTTCCTGGTGCCCAGTTTTAGCCTCCCCTCCGCTTCACTCGTTACCCTGGCAGGTTGTTTCATCAATGGTTGCTCCTCCAAAACATGTAAGGCCACCAAATGATTTATGGTTAGTCTCTGCTAGCATGCGGATACTGGATGGTGAATGCTCTTCGACAGCTTTATTGTATAGCCTGGGATGGATGTCACCGCCAGGAGGAGGTGTAATTGCTGCCCAATTGCTAGAGCTTGGAAAAAATAATGAGATTGTGACTGATCAAGCTCTTAGGCAGGAATTAGCCTTGGCAATGCCAAGGATATACTCGATACTGACAGGAATGATGGCTTCAGATGAGATTGAGATTGTTAAGGTTGTTCTTGAAGGCTGTCGATGGATTTGGGTGGGAGACGGATTTACAACCTCTGATGAGGTTGTCCTTGATGGTCCTCTTCATTTGGCTCCATATATATACGAGTTATACCAATTGACTTGGCGGTTTTCAAAAATTGTTTCTAGAACTTGGCATTCGTGAATTCTTGCAACCTGTTGACTATGCTAATATTCTCCATAGGATGGCAAATAGGAAAGGCTCATCTCCTCTTGACACACAGGAGATTAGGGCTGTCACACTAATAGTGCATCAGCTAGCTGAAGTTTACCATCACGAACAAAGTTCAGCTCTACCTTCCAGATGTGTCAGGTAGACTATTTCGCGGGTGACTTGGTTTATAATGATGCCCCTGGTTGCTTGGCTCTGAAGATCTTGATGGCTCATTTGGAAATGCATCAACTGTGCGTTGAATGCAAAAAGCACAGTTCAAAAATTTGTGCATGGAAACATTTCTAATGATGTGGCAGAGAAGGCGCCTGTTCTTCGCAGGATGTTGCTGGCTGAGAGTGCAGATTCAATGAATTTTGGTCTGTCTGGAGCTGCTGAGGCTTTTGGACAGCACGAGGCATTGACAACAGGCTTAAACATATTCTTGAAATGTATGCCGATGGACCTGGAACTCTGTTTGAGCTGGTACAAAATGCAGAAGATGCTGGAGCTTCTGAAGTAATATTTCTTTGGATAAATCTCAATATGGGACTTCTTCCATTCTCTCTCCTGAAATGGCTGATTGGCAAGGTCCTGCTTTGTACTGCTTTAATGACTCAGTTTTTAGTCCTCAAGATCTTTATGCAATTTCTCGAATTGGTCAAGAAAGTAAACTTGAGAAGGCTTTTGCAATAGGAAGATTTGGACTGGGATTTAATTGTGTCTATCACTTTACAGACATCCCTATGTTTGTTTCTGGTGAAAATATAGTAATGTTTGACCCTCATGCCAGTAATTTGCCTGGAATATCTCCTTCCCACCCTGGTTTACGAATTAAGTTTGTGGGACGGCAGATTTTGGAGCAATTTCCAGATCAATTTTCTTCGATGTTGCATTTTGGCTGTGACTTGCAACAGTCCTTTCCTGGTACACTATTCCGATTCCCTCTTAGAACTGCAAGTGTTGCCTCCCGGAGTCAAATTAAAAAGGAAGTTTATACACCTGAAGATGTCAGATCTCTATTTGCTGCTTTTTCAGAGGCTGTTTCTGAAACATTACTTTTCTTGCATAATGTGAAATCTATCTCTATTTTTATGAAGGAAGGAACAGGAGATGAAATGCACCTACTGCACCGTATACGCAGAACCTGTATTGGTGAGGCTGAAATTGAATCTACTGAAGCCAAGGATGCGTTCAACTTTTTCAAGGAAAATAGACGTGTTGGAATGAATAGAGTCCAGTTTCTGAAGAAACTAAGCCAATCAATTGGCCGAGAGTTGCCTTATAAATGCCAAAAATCCTGATTACAGAGCAAGGCATATCTGGTCACCATTTGCACTATTGGATAATCACAGAATGTTTAGGCGGTTATTCGAAGGGCACATCTGAGGCATCCAATAGCAATTGTTACAATTTTGTTCCTTGGGCATGTGTTGCTGCTTATTTGAATTCTGTTAAGCTAGATGGGGACCTACTTGATAGTTCGGAGGTGGAGGGTGATTGTGTAGTTTCTCCTGACCTTTTCAAATTGCAAGTTTGCCTAAACATCCACAGGAAAATTTTGAAGGTCGTGCATTCTGTTTTACCTTTACCGATCAATACTGGTCTTCCTGCTCATGTAAATGCATACTCAATTATCATCAAATCGCAGGGATATCTGGTTTGGTTCTGATATGACAGGGGATGGAAGAAAGCGGTCAGACTGGAATATATACCTCCTTGAAAATGTTGTTGCTCCTGCCTATGGTCGTTGTTGAGAAGGTAGCACTGGAAATTGGCCCTTGCAATTTATTCTTCTCATTATGGCCAACAACAATAAGCTTAGAACCTTGGGCATCAGTAGTACGGAAACTATATCAATTTGTTGCTGAATTTGATCTCCGCTATTATATACTGAAGCTAGAGGAGGTCAGTGGATTTCAACCAAATATGCTATATTTCCGATTTTACTTTCCCCAAAGCAGCCGAACTTAAAAAGCGTTGTCTGGTGCTTCTCTACCTGTCATTTCACTTCCACAGTCACTTTTAGAAAAGTTTATGGAAATATGTCCATCGTTGCATTTTCTGAAACCTAAGCTATTAAGGACTTTGTTAATCAAAAGGAAGCGTGAGTTTAAGGACAGAGATGCAATGATTTTGACGCTTGAATACTGCTTACATGACTTGCAAGAATCTATGCAGTTTGATACACTGTTTGGCTTGCCGTTGTTGCCACTGCAGATGGTTCCTTTACATTAGTTGATGAGAAAGGGGTTGGAGAAAGAGTTTACATTGCACGTGGTGATGAGTATGGCCTCTCAAAGATTCCTTCCTCATCAACTTGTAATTAATGCTATTCCAGAAGAAGTTCATAAAAACTTTGTTACATTGCCCAAACAGATAGCACAAATATTTCTTTCTTATCATGCCATTTGCTTGAGAAACTTCTAGTGAAATTGCTTCCTGTAGAGTGGCAACATGCTTCACAAGTAAGTTGGACTCCTGGTATTCATGGTCAACCAAGTTTAGAATGGTTGCAACTGCTATGGAATTATCTGAAAGCATATTGTGAGGATCTTTTAATTTTTTCTATGGCCTATATTGCCTGTTGGCAATGATTGCTTGATGCAGTTAACACCAAATTCAAATGTGATAAAAAATGATGGTTGGAGTGAGAAAATGTCTTCTTTATTGTTGAAGGTTGGATGTTTATTCTTAAGGAAGGACCTGCAACTAGATCACCCTGAATTGGAATGCTTTGTCCAATCACCTACAGCAAGAGGCGATTAAATGTGTTTCTGGCTATTGCTGGGGAGCCACAGAAGATTGAAGGGATTTTACACATGTATCTGAAGGAGAGCTTCATGAACTCCGGAGCTATATCCTCCAGTCAAGATGGTTTTCTGAAGAGCAAATCGATAGCACACATATTGAAATCATCAAACACCTTCCAATATTCGAGTCATACCAAAACAGAAAACTTGTAAATTTGATTAATCCTATCAAATGGCTTGGTCCTACTGGTGTTAAGTTCTTTAAGGGATAGCTTCATAAGAATTGAATCAGAAATGGAAGGGGTCATTATGAGAAGGTATTTAGGGATAAAAGAACCAACAAAAATGGAATTCTTCAAAGATCACATATTCAATCATATGTCAGAGTTCTTTTGAACCAGGAAGTTGTGTCATCCATTCTGAATGATGTTCAGGATTTGATCAAAGAGGACATCTCTCTCCAGTCTTCACTTTCTGCTGTACCATTTGTTCTGGCTGCCAATGGATCTTGGCAACAACCATCTAGGTAACATTGTAGTTTTTCTTCTTTTTCCAACATAGTATCTTAAATATAGAATCTTAAGTAAGATGCCTTTGTTTACTATATAACAACACTTAATGTGATATTGCTGCTAAATACTATCAGTGCCAGGAGAAAGCAATACAACATTGTAATGTTGTACTAGAAACAAAATCATTAATTGCTATGGGAACAAAGTGATAAATATTTTCCATTATCATGCTAAATGTTGTACTAGGAACAACATCATTAATAGCAAATTTTATTGCAAATTTTAATGTTTCCTCAAATTTTTAAATGCTTTGACTGATCTGGTTATTTAAAGGCATATAAATGACTTGAATATTCTAATATGTTATAGATTTTTGAAAAAAAAGAAGTTGGAGACAGCTTACAAATATGCTGGGTTTGTTTCCTGATCTTCCATGAGAAGGCTGTTTGTTATGGCCGAGTTTAATCAACCATTTTAGGAATATTTTCTGCTGTCGCTCATCTGTTATGGATCCAAATTTCAGTGCAGATTTATGTGATCTATATTTCCATAACACTAGTTTTTTTTCGTAGCGGATGTTTGTGTTAGAAATAAAACCACAAAAGTGTTTCACCTTCTTAAGTATTTTTTGTATATAGTATTATAATTAACATTAGTATTGAAAATTGTAGTTGTTAAGAAATGTGGTTGGACCTAACTCAATCCTACAAAACCGCTTGTAGAGTGAGGACTTCCCCACTTATAAGGGCATGTTCGACCATATATTGTCCGATGAGACTCTTAACACCTCTCTCAGCCCTGTGGCTAGACAACCTGAGCGTGGAAAATAGTGGGTGGCCCAATAGTAGAAACCGATAGCGGTGGTTCACTCGAATCTTAAACGAGTCGTGGATACCATGTTAAGAAATGTGGCCTAACTCAACCCTACAAAACCGGCCTCAGAGTGAAGATTGCCTCACTTATAAGGACATTCAGATCATATATTGTCCGATGTAGGGTTCTTAACCGTCAATCATATCATGTAGAAAATATATTTCAAAATTGCAATTTACAATACTAGAATAAACCCGCTTAAATATAAATAAATATAAACCTAATGAGCTTATTTAATGGCACTCATACTAATAAAGTAAAACGCCTATAAGTTGGTTGAATTGTTCTGTTGGTAAATCCTTTATTAACACATCTACCAGTTGATGCTCAAAAGGTATGTAGGTAGTTATAAATCCACTATCCAACTTTTCATATGAAATGTCGGTCAATCTCAATGTGCTTGTCTTGTCATGTTGGACATAATTATGTGCAATACCAATTGTCGATTATTGTCACAAACGACTTCAGGGCATTCATGTCGATCTTCTAGCACTTGTTTCATCCATAACAACTCACAAATTTCTAATGCCATAGCTTTGAATTTTGCTTCTACGCTTGATCGAGCAACTTCATTTTGTTTACTTCCAAACAATAATGTTTCCACAAAAGAAGGTACAATAGTCCGAAGTAGATCTTCTATGAATCACTGAACTTGCATAATCAACATCTATGTAAGCCTCCATAGTTAGACTTCCATTCTTTTAAACAAGAGTCCTCTCCATGTAGTGACTTCGAGATATTGTAGAACACGTCTACAACCTGCAAGTGTCTCACCTTGGATCATGCATGAATTGACTCACCACATTGATTGCATATGCTGAATCCGACCTAGTGTGTGCCGCCAAATAAATAAACTTTTCCACTAACCTCTAATACTGACCCTTGTCAACTTTGGCACTTTCCTCCTCATAGCTCATCTTATAATTTTGTTCAATGGGAACACTTGTAGGTTTGCATTCAAGTTTTTCCATTTCCTCTTAATGGATCCTCTAAGATATAAATTGATTCTAGGAAATAACTTAAGATTTTCTGAAATAATATAAAGATATTATAAAATATTTTCGTAATGTTTAACATGCAACCTCAATTTGATTGGAAATAATCACGCTTTAACTACAATATATGTTTGCACTCATGTTGGAGGTTGACCAAACCAAAACAGGTAACACATCAATTGCTTTATAAAAATGTGCTGCAGTTAGATATCATGTTATCTGTAAATGCGTGAACATTGATTTTCTGGTGCATGGCATAATCTATTAGTATTAATCCTTAAAGGGTTAAGCTTCTTGATTAAGTAATTTACTTGCTTCAAAATTGACGCTTGGGTTACTGACTAAAATATTAATGCAGGCTTTATGATCCTCGGTTCCTGAGTTTAAAAAGATGCTGCATACAGATGCTTTTTTTCCCTCTGACAAATTTTTAGATCCAGAAATGTTGGATACTTTAGTTAGCCTTGGACTTAGGACCAGTATGGGATTTTCTGGTTTGCTTGATTGTGCTAGATCAGTCAGCTTGTTGCATGATTCTGGGGACAATGAAGCCTTCAAGAATGGTAGAGAGTTATTGGGGTTCTTAGATACATTATCACGTAAGCTCTCAAATAAAGAAGAAAGTAAGAATGGTGATGAGTGGAGTGGCATGGCTGTGGGAAGCAGCAATATAATGGATGATGCTGTTCTATGAAGGCTTTTGTGAAAATGAGAGCTCCACGAATGATATTGATTCATTTATTAGCAGCTCTATTCTTGACATGCCAGAAGAAGAATTTTGGTCTGAATTGAAGCTAATCTCTTGGTGTCCAGTTATTTCTGATCCACCTGTTAGGGGACTTCCTTGGTTACAATCCAGTAACCAAGGAGCATCCCCCACAATTGTGAGGCCTAAATCACAAATGTGGATGGTATCTTCTTCAATGCTTATATTAGACGGCGAATGTGGCAATACATATCTACAAAAAAAACTTGGGTGGATGGATTGCCCAAATGTAAGTGTTTTATCAAAACAATTAATTGAGCTATCTAAGTCCTATACACAGCTGAAGACACATTCATTGCCGGATTCTGATTTTGATGCTCACTTGCAAAAAGAAATACCCTGCCTTTATTCAAAATTGCAAGAATATATTAATACTGACGACTTCATTGAACTGAAAGCAGGGTTAGATGGTGTTTCTTGGATCTGGATTGGTGATGATTTTGTATCCCCAAATGCACTTGCATTTGATTCACCAGTAAAATTTACTCCTTACTTATATGTGGTTCCATCTGAACTGTCAGAGTATAAAGATTTGATGATAAAGTTAGGAGTCAAATTGAGTTTTGGTATTTCAGACTATCTTCATGTGCTTCAGAAGTTGCAGAATGATGTGCATGGAGTTCCTCTTTCAAAAGATCAGTTAAATTTTGTTCGCTGTGTTCTTGAAGCTATACAAGAATGTTACCCGGAGAAGTCACACTTTGATCCTTTTGACAGTCCCTTGTTGATTCCTGATACTTTTGAGTTCTTATGTATTCAGGAGATCTTGTATACAACGATGCACCTTGGATGGAAAACATTCTCTTGTTGGGAGACATTTTGTGCATCCATGTATCAGCAATGATTTGGCAGAAAGGCTGGGAGTACAGTCAGTTCGTTCTCTCTTGTCAGTGAAGATATGACTAAAAATCTGCCGCATGGACTACAATAAAAAAATGAACTTTTGGCTTTGTATGGAAACAGTGAATTTTTGTTGTTTGACCTTCTTGAGTTGGCAGATTGCTGCAAAGCCAAGAAGTTACACCTAGTTTATGATAAGAGGGAACATCCTCGCCAGTCTTTGCTTCAGCACAATTTAGGTGAGATATTTTTTAATAATTTTGATGTACTTTTTGGAGTATATCACATTCTTCTAGGTGTCATGGGTTGTACTAAATTTTTAACCCAAGTGGTTCCCAGGGTTTTGGAAAATTACTGTGTCCGTGTGGGTTGGATTGGTGGGCTCACCATGCTAGCCATCCTACTCAAGTTGAAACTTGTGGGTTGAACTATATGATTTGAGAAAAGGTGAAAGATGCAGAGGAATCAGACCAATGTAACAAGGGTCCTAAGTAGAAAGAACACCACAATTGCATAGTGAGCTTAGCTGCTTAAACCATAACCAGTTATGCATGTGACCATAAAAAACTTAAGCTATCTAGTGGGTATGCCTACGAGGGTTCTAAGTGCCATTTCTTTCCTTTCTCATTCAGTGGTTAGATTGTTGCCTTGTGACTTGGTGGCCACAGGCTCTACTTATCGAAGCAGCTTCCCTTGTTGCCTTGTACCTTTCTCCCTCATGCACATAGCTGTCCTTTTCTTTCTCATGCATAATTGTTCGAAACAGCATTGTTCACAGCCTTTGTATATAATTGTTCCAAACACCATTTTTTGCTCACGTGCTGTTTATTTGTAGTGAAATGACCATATTGTGTTTAATTTTTTTTTTAACAACTTTTCTAAATTGCTATTAACATGGCATGCTTTATTCATACAGGTGAATTCCAAGGGCCTGCTCTTGTAGCAATTTTTGAAGGTGCTTGCTTGAGTCGAGAGGAATTTAGTAGTCTCCAGCTCCTTCCTCCATGGAGATTACGTGGAAACACAGTTAATTATGGTTTGGGATTGGTTTGTTGTTATTCAGTATGCGACCTTCTCTCAGTTGTATCTGGTGGCTACTTTTATATGTTTGATCCTCGTGGTTTGGTACTTGCTGGAGTTTCAACTAATGCCCCATCAGCAAAGATGTTTTCGTTGATAGGTATATTGCGACCGTCTATATTAATGTAAAATAGTTTCTTTATTTCTCCTTCTCTGTCGCGTTGATGATTTTTTACTGGACTGCTGACTTATATCACTGTACAGTATGTACTTTAGGTCAAAACATATTTTACAATGTCACATGGTTGGGGCTGTTGGCTCTAAGAATAGTAGGCATTTGTGTTTTCACCATTTGTACTGAAAGTTTTGAACTAGTACAGTTGTAAAATAACTAGTACAATATTTGGCTATTAATACTCATAAGAAAGAGGGAAACACTCTTAACTACAATCATTCACTAAATGTTATCAAAGTACACAATTTGTACTTTGTTATATTCTTGAAACTTATAGAAGATAAATACTCAATAATTTCTTTTGGGCTCAATTTATTTTCAGTTTTGGAATAATTAATCATTGAGTTGATTAATGATATATAAAGACTGGTTAGTTTGCAACCACATATTGACATATTTAGTCATTTAAGGTTGTTTACTGTTGTTAAACCGAAAATTTTCAGTTTTGGAATAATTAATCACTCAATTAGTTAATGATATATAAAGAGTGGTTTATGAGCAACCCTTTATTAACATAATTAGTCATTCAAGTTGTTAGTTATTCTTAAAACGGAAATACATTTTCAAGAATTCATAAATATTTGTAGTTTTATTCTTAGGCGCTTTAATAGTAATCTATAATGATGGTTTCAAAGATATGGCCTTTGATGTGTTCCAAAATTGTAAGGCTCATGTAGTATTTTCTTCTTACATGCATGTAAATTGTAGAGTGTGTTACTGTTTCTTGCTTGTCATCTTATACTCTAATGTTTTTCTTCCACTATTTTTGTTTTGATGAAGTAAAGAGCATTATTTTATCATTTATTTTGTTTTTAATAATCTGAAAGTATATATCATCACTTTTGATATTCACTTTTCTATGCAATAGTAGAACTAATTTGTTTATTTTGAGGTTTTCAGGTACTGATCTGAAACAACGATTTCATGATCAGTTTAGTCCATGTTTATTGATCAGAATGACCTATGGTCATTATCTGATTCTACTATTATTCAATGCCTCTATCCTCCGATTGCTTGAAGGTTGGATCTGACTTGGGGCAAACCGAGTAAAGCATATTACTGACATATTTATGGAGCATGGCTCTAGAGCACTCTTATTTCTGAAGTCAGTATTGAGGTAATTTTATAACTATTCTGTTGTAGATTGTTATAACTATTCTGTTGTAGATTGATACAGAATGAAAGAAAAGCATGAGATTTAACAGATCAGACTAGAGTCCAAAATTTCTTTTTAAATCACTAGATCAAACCCTTAAAATTTAAATAAACATCCATATAAAATATAACAAATTATTTGTTTAATTAGTAATAGATCAAACCCTCAGAATAAATTAATATAAAATA